>OZ022586.1:7080305-7091317 GCA_963669155.1 Arbacia lixula
GTAAATGCAAGATTTGGCCTAAATGGTGCATTTTGTATACCAGTGTTACCAACGAGCTCCACTTGGGCTCTTTCTCCCCCCACTCTCTCTCTCTCTCTCTCTCTCCTTGTCTTACTCTACTAACCTCTTGCTCTATCTCTAACTCTCTGTTTCCATCTCTCTGTCCTTTTCTCTCTCCTTCTTTTTTTTTCTATTTCTCTTACTCTCTCTCACTCTCATCAAAAACACAGAATGGTCCACTGTACGTAGATTCTCTACAGCATTTATTACAATGTAGCAAATTTCTAAATATATTCTAAATATGTTAAGACTTCAGTAATAACAGTGCATACTACTTATACCATTTTAAGCAAGGAGATTGAATGAAAAGCAAATATAAACACCATTACAGAGAGTATGACAGGCATTTTAGGACAAAGAGAGGCAAAGATCATGTATGGCAGATAACTGATTATCAATTATATTGCAGTGAATCTCATAAGAAGCTCATTTTGACCATAGAAATTTGCATGCTATACTTTTCCATCAGTCTTGAAATTTGGTCTGTAAAAATCATCTTGTTACAAGGGTCTTTACAATGAGAATCCACTGTAAATTTCTCACGGTAATAGGGCATTCATGCAATTGTTCTTCACATATTAAAAATATACTGTACTTACATGAAGGTGTGGTGCACTCCCCAGATCACCATGCAACTTTAGGGCCAGGGGCGTAGACGGGGAGCGGGGGGGGGGGGGGGGGGGGATGATCCTCATCATTATTGTAATTCACACGGTGAAAGCCAATTCAGAATTTCAGATGGTAAAAAGAAATCTTACAACTTAGAAATAAATAATGCCCTAATTTGAAACGACGCAATGCCGCTATGGTTCTGATTTCTTCACAAACTTACGAAGCAGTATTGTTACTCCATGGATCATAGTGATTTTTTTTTGTATCTATATGTTAATGAACTGCCTGCCAATATCCATCTATGGATACTGTGCCTGTTTCTTTGAGAAAAAATACTGTGGTACGTATAGTGTATTCATTATGCTTTATAATGATTAGACATTTTGTTCAAAGTTTAATCATTATTTGTTTGTTGTTTATGTGTTCTATTAATCTATTCACAAATGGCCACAGAGGCCGTTTTCATTCATAACCACAAACCCCTATCAAGACAACAAAGACTATACCTGCATGTACACAGTTGACATTATTTTTTTTCTCCTGAAGAGGTGTAACAGCAAAAATTCACAGAGATAAATAAATATGTAGTGTGGTTCAATATGCAATACTGTGTGTCAGTCCATTCTGTATTTGTATGCCACGGTGTGTAGATCTTGTCGATGTATGTCTGTCCATTCAAGGCGTAGTATGTGTGTGTGTGTATGTGTGTGTGCACGCTTGTGTGTGTTATTTTACCACATTTAAGTATGCATCAGATTGCACAACTTCAAGTTCAAAATTGCAAAAGCTTCCTACTGTGGGAGGGGGGCACCCCCCCCCCCCCCCCCTCGGTCGCTTAGCGCTTCACTTGGTATATTGCTTGTCATTACATGCTTATAAATGCTGTAGAAATTTTCATGCACGGGATAGAAGTTTTGTTATTACAGAGGGCAGACAAGTGGGTTACACCACACATGCATTTATAGTGCATGCCACTAAAATTACACTGAAAATAGCATATTATGTATGGCTTTACTTTAAGTCATCCAAATATAAGCATATCAAAATAATGAGCACATCATAACAATTTTTAGGAAAATGTCTGTCTTTGTTACGTACGTTCACTTACCTTGCTTAATGTAGCATTCTGTAATAATCTTTATTTTTTTTAAAACCATTTTCTTTTGTGAACCAAGTTTATAGTAATGTTAAATGGATGATATGTCTTCATGAATTGCAAAGTTATGGAAATGTTTTGTCATGAATTGATAGTTTAAATACAAAAAAATAATAATTGAATTTTCAACAACTGTGTTCATACATCAAGGTTTTTGAAATAAATTTCAAACACATGGCATGTATCTTGTATTTTCTCATTTATTTATGAATATTTGTTACAAGCAGTTGTTTTATTGTAAATTAATGGGTTGTAGCATAGATTTTTAAAAAAATATAAGCCCATTTGTCCGTCCCTGTTACGTACGTTCATTCATCGTGAGGGTTTGATAATACTCCCACTTTTGATGAAAGACAAGCAATCGCTATCTTTTTGCATATGGGATGGTAAGCCATACATAGTCTTCTGTAAGATTTTAATATAATGGCTGGAAACTATGTGCTTTTATTTTTTCTCTGTTTCTAGCCCATTATTGTGATTTGGCCCACATGTACTATACATGGGATGGCCTTTGCAGGAAAAGCACAATATTGTCCTCCAGCATTCTTACTATGTAGCTTAATTTCCCAGTATAACCTACTGCTCAAAGCACAACATGTATAGAGATGTATTGTACTGTAAGAATATGCCAACATTTCATATTTTCTCACTTGCACATAAGATGATAAAATACTAAAAGTGAAATACATGATTGGCCTACATTTCTTACTAATAATGACAACTTGATGAACATGTGCATTGAATTAATAACCGAAGATGTGTCAGTTCATGCATTCAAAAGTAATATTGTCAACATGGCAACATTGATTTAATGTTCTACGAATGAGGCATTCACTGATGATTGTGATTATTTATCTATTCAAAATTCAAATCAGCATGTACTTAACATGCATGATCGCATCAGCATCACCACACCTACGCTACACAAATCAAGATCATGAAAACATATTGGTTAAAGTTAAAAGGAGTGTATAATGTGGATTTATGGGAAGTGTGAATCATGCACTGATCTACACCCTGATATGCACAGTGAACGTGTGAGGTTGAGCGGACAAGAAATCGTGTCCACAACCAGAATGCCTTCATGAGCAGCCCAATTGGAAGGCAATACTGCGAAAGACGTCACACTGTATTAAATGCCTTGCACAACCAGCGAATGTTTTCTCAATCCATATCATTATCATACATAGAGACTATGCTCTTTAAGACATACAGTACATGAATGAATCAACCCAGTAGTCTAGGTTCAAGAATGTGGCGTGTGGCATTTTTCTTCTTAAAAAAAAAATCCATTACACTGGCTGCAATCACAAGAAAGTCTCAGTATTTTGGAGGTTTATTGCCATTTGGTCCAATCCCAGTTGGTCCACTCACCATTTTGTCTACAAGGAACCTCTTAAAAATACCGTTTCAGAGTAAAATACTGGGTTGACTTATCAACAACTCTAATCTACACCATAACCTGAACCATTAACCCTAATCCAAACCCCCTACCCTAACCCTAACCCATACATATCAGCATGTGATGGTAGACGAAATGGCGAGTGGACCAACTGGGATTGGACCAAATGGCAAATCACTATTTTGGAGCCTGGACACTGAGTCTAAGCACCATTTCTCCCTCTTCCATTATCACAGCAGAGCGGGATCGAGGGAGAATGAAGTCTAGTCTGTGGGTCCAAATTTAAATGCTGTCTTAGCATTTAGAAGAAATAAGAACCTTACATCCTGGAACTTGGGCTAGATAATCAGCTAGATTAACTCTGCTCCAAGCATCCTGATTGGACTGCAGTCCCATGTATTGAAAGTGGCATATCCTGGTGTTATTCCACTGGTCATCTGCCAGTCTGATTCAAAATACATGTAGGTTCGAAGCGCAACTTTGATCCATTTTTGCAAAATATTTGTCGGTATTGCAGATAGATTAGTGCCTTGACTAACAAGTACTACATGTACATGTAGTTGTGTCTCACACACATGTACATGTACACAGACATTAGTCTCTTGAGTTTCAGACCAATCAAGTTTGACTCTCTCACTCAGTGACTGACATGAATTTGTGTCTGCACATTATTATTTACACAGGTCATAAACAGTGCAAGTTCAAGCCAGATTCAGGTCAAGTACTAACGAGTCCATGCATATTCATTAAACCTTACTAGCCTAATAGTTACTAAAAATACATGAAGTTGTCAACTTTACCGCTAATTACATGTAGGCTTAGTATGGTTTCAAGATCTACAGACAGCACTTAATCATTTCAGCCAAATCTGTTTTTTCCTTACTGTATTGTCTGTAATTGCAGAATTTGGATTTTATAATATCATAGCAGCCTGGAGGTAAAGCCACACTGTATGTACACACCACTAGAGGTCTGAATCTAATCAGGTGTGAACCCAAGTGATGACTCAGGGGCAAATATCTCCATAATTTTACAAATATCTATCACGGGTCAAAACCATTCAGCACATTTACTACAAACAACTTCCTCTATTCAAGACTTTCAAGTACATCTATAGTCAATGTGATGTATTCTGGGAAGGTAAATTTGTGATATATTTAAGGTCCTGCATGTACGTGTCAATGAATATTTAGGAAAGAAACTTACAGCATTCAATATGGCATGGAGACACTGAATGATTTCCATGAATCTAGTCAAGCGTGATAAAATGTGATGAGTCATTGCAAGTGCCAATTCAATCATACTGCTCCAACACTGCAAAAAAATGACCATTAACAATACCCTGCCCTACACTTTTTTATGCATAAAATAGTCTTTGTGATTAACTTTATATGAGTGAATCTTGGGATCTGTATGATGGGACATCATGTGCAATGGCCATGTTTATAATCTATACATTATAGTACTTTGTGGAGACGAAGAATGGAGCTCAGTTTAGTCATGTGTAAAGAGGATGATGAGTCAGTGTCTGTGTAATATTTCAATCATACTAGGTATTTAAAAACGTTTGACACATTTGAAAAATAATTAAATATATCCCTTGACTTCATGATATATGTTAATTTCAGCTTGATTTGAGTTGTAACTCATTTCTAATTGTTTTTCAAAAGTATAAAATGTTTTTGTTAACACCTATATACAGAATAATTAATCAGAAATATGCACAAATTAGCCTTTCTTTCAAACATTACAGGATTCAATCATAGGATTTGCACAATGGGTCATGTACAATAAGCATGTTCATACATATAATGCATAAAGGACAATGCCATATGGAGGTAAATAATCAAATTCAGTTTTGTGTGAACAAGGTGATGAGTCAGTGGCCAATATCTCAATCATATCGCTGATTACAGACCACAAACAATATTATATCAACTGATTTGGTAGTCATGGGTAGTCATGGGTGCATCCTTTCTCTTAGACTTAAAAGAGTCTCTCATGGGATTTGTACAATGGGACATACATGTGGACGCGTTCACACTGTTTATATTGATCACAGTACAATATAGAGGCAAATAATAATCCTGAATCTTGTCACATGTGAACAGGGTGATGAGTCAAGTCACCAAAATCTCAATCAGATCCATCTGACACTGCAAATATTGTTGTCCCCGTATCATCAGTGACCAAACAAGATCACCTGATTTATCTATGTCTGCAAACAAACAACTTCCTCCAAGACTTTTAAAGGTAGCCTGTCCCTTTTGCATACCTCATTCTGAAATTTCCCTGACTGTGTCATCATTTGAGAGAGAGTGGCTATATAACCTTTCCCTGGAAGCGACAAAGCATAATATTTGTTTTTTTAGGAAATAATCTTTAATAATTCATCGAGCTTTCTTTTTTCGTACCAAGAGAATAGTCAAATCTCAGTGAAAACTAGTTAGATTTTCATCTTTTCTACTGGGGTTATAGTACCTCTGACCTTAAAATTTCACAGTTGGTATCCCAACTATACGTGCTAAATATGTGCAAACTTTCATGCAGTTTGCAGATGTTTGTAAAAGGGACGGGCCATCTTTAAGGAGTCAGTGGTATTGAATAAAGAACTTAATGTAGCATTTCGATTAAAGTGCACACTATACAGGTAAGTACAATACATTATTACAACTGTTTTACTACATGTTATGTATTTTTCCAGAGTGTATGATTAAATACTATTTAGAATAAAGTAACGGTTACTAAATTAGAAAAATAAGTTCCCACTAATCTATGTAAAATTATCCACAAAAAAATGAATTTCACATTTGTTTGATGCAATAAAGTCTCATTTTGACAAAATTGTGTAAAAACGCACAACTCCAAGTGGCGTCACAGGAGTCAAATGCCATAAAAGACTCTGCTGTTAAACTTAGATTGTACGGAAGTCAACAAAAGACCATTTTCGTAATGTATTCACAACTTTCCCCCTAACTGCATAGTAACGCATTATTGCATTCACCTGTGTCTTGTCATTCAGATTCAATGGATGGAATGCACTTTGAATCTATTAGTTGTTGCTACTGGGACAAACCTCCGACAAGCTTTGGGGTTCCCATTGGTAACATACTGTTAGAACGGCATGAATAAAATATGCATATATAACGAAAAAAAGTCTATTAGAAATTATTGTTGACTTCCATACAATCTAAGTTTAACAGCGGAGTCTTTTATGGCATTTGACTCCTCTGACGGCACTTGGAGGTGTGCGTTTTTTCAAATTTTTGTTAAAATGAGACTTCATTGCGGCAAACAAATGTGAATTTCGTTTTTAGTGGATGATTTTACATAGATCAGTGGAAACTTATTTTTCTCCTTTAGTAACCCTTTAACTTTCAATGACATTAGGCAGTAGTATTCATAGAGAAGATTCTTCCTCGTGGCTAGATCTCAACCAGGTTTCAAATTCAAACAATGCACTTATTTTGATATCATGGATGAATAATTCCAATATTCCATGAAAATGATGAATGGTTATCTTCAGAATTGACAGTGACTTGATCATGGATGACTGGAGATACCTAACTGCAATTTACATCTTTGGTACACAGGAACAATAGAGTACTGTCAGAATAAAAAAAATGATAATAATGCATTCACTGCATTTCAAAAGAAACCCTCCAAATCCAGAAATTCTTTCAATACAACAGTGACAATATTGTATAATTTTGGCAAAATCAAGATATGGTACTAGCTGTAAGTACGGTAGTTCTTTAGAAATGTATATTTGGATGAAAATTTCTTTGACATGTGGGAGTTTGGCAAATACCATTAAGAATATGCACAAGCACGGTACAAGTCATACATTGTACATTTCTATGGTTTATGATATGAGATAAACTGCCGAACTCAAACTAAGTCCGTAGGTCTGTCTGCACAATGGACTATATCTTCATCTACCTGAAATCTAGCCAGAGTCTGCAAGCTTGCTCCGTACTTAACAGCGTACAGCGAGTACTGTGCTGCAATACATAACAGCAATATAGCTAGCACCTCATCAGCAACAATGTGTACTGGCAAAATAGCTCACCATTTTTTGTGTTTTCGTCTGATCTTCATCAAGATGCCATTTCAACTTCAAGCTAATTTCTGGGATCAGAAAATAATGCGCTATATTTTGAAAGCTTTAATTGGGCTGATGCAGATGCACCAACATGTCCATTAGTTAGAACTACCAGTTACTCAGTAGCCTGCTTTCCAGGCTGTTGGTATAGCCACTTCTTTCATCCAAACTACAATATTCAAATAATGGGTCTGGCTGCAGTCTAGACTAATCATTCTCAATTCCTGCTCCGCCACATCCAAACAGAGTTGATTGAAAGAGTGACTCGTCTTGTACGTACTAGACTCTTATTTTCAGTTTAAACTAGCTTAGAATTGTCCATATAAAGTGCCTTATTAATGCAATTATTATTATGTCAAAAAGCCTGAAAACCAAGGTAGCTACTCAGCGACATGTACATGTATGCACAGTACTTGTGAAGGCTCTAGCTGGCCCACATACATGTACAGTAGATTTAATTTGCACTTCAATCATTAATCAGTTCCCCCTTACCTGCAAATGAAGTGCAAATCATTGTCACAGCTTTCACACACCATGACTGTGTATATGTAGCACTTTCTAAAAAGAGCGTCCACAATTGGTTAACGAAATAATTAATCACACACTGTGCAAGTCTATATTGGGCTATACCTATCTAAAGTACTGCCAATTGAAGTTCCTACTTAAAAAAAATCTTTACTACTGAGAGAAAGAATCAATGATCACTAAATACTTCCTTGATGGCTTTTAAACTGGCTTTTTTATACTGTCTATTTACCGTACTGTATTTAGCCTGTACTAACCCAGCTAGAGACCAGGGCAAGTCAAAATGACTGGGTGAGTTATACTCACTCACGGGGACCACCCTCGATAAGCCTCTTTGCCTTTTGGTGGTTCCTCCACATTTAAATACAATGTTATGTATATGTTCTTAACCTCTCTTTGATACCTTATGTTTGTTTTTTATTTCTTGTACTTGAATGTTATGTTTGTCTCGGATTACTTGTGTTTTTTACATTGTTATTGTTTTTTCTTAAATGAATAATGAATAAATGAAATGAAATGAAATACTGGGTATGCATATTTGTCCAGGGGAAAACACTGCAGAAAAAAAGTGCTTGGGGCTTCTCTTCAAGCCTGATGTGATGAAACGACCATGAACTAAACTATTCTCACTACCTTATAATTTTCTAGGAAATACATAGTATGTACAGTCAGACCAAAATCCAGCATCTGATATAAAATAAAATATTGAGGATGTACAAACACCCCCATTAATCAGAGAATCAGAGTATTAATCTAATGTAAATACAGGCTCCTAATATCATGACCCTAATCTTGTGACTGTTCAGGTCCAATTCTATTTTTAACCACTGTGTCATAGTTTGCTTTTACAAGTACAGTAAAACACATTCAAACATGAATTTTCATGACATAGAGTACATCTATACTACATTGAACAAATTTTGCGAGGCTTTGGGTGCTTTAGCCCCCAAAATGAAGAAATTACCCCCTGAAATAACAAGAAAACCCTTTTTAAAACTTGCCTTTTTACATCATGTACAATGTACGTTTCATACTTAACATTTCACATATCATATATATTTCATAATCTAACAGCCTGGGAAAAAAAGATCCTTCAAATGAATTTGTCTTTTCCCCCTTGTACAATATAATAGCTTTCGTTTGTTGAGAAATGGGATATGGTCCACCCATTGTGTTCATGTAAAAAAAAAAATATTTGTTCAGTGCAAATAAAATTACTTTACTTGCACACTGCACGTACAGCAAATGTCTGAACACTAGAGTATGCTGCAGTAAACTCACATTCAATGAAGCAGACCTGTATGAATGCGAACAATGCACTTCACATAATTTCATTGTGAACACATTGTGCATAGTATTCCCCTAGATCCTGTATGTGCACTCTGTTCATCCTTTAATACCATTTGGATGGTTATCTTATTCATGCTTATTAGGACAATGAATATTTTATCATATTGCGATGTGTGCTATGCATTCATACTGCATATTTTCAAATTGTAAATGTTTAGCAAATGAAGGCAGAATAGAACTTTTTTTTCAAATTGAAGGCAATAGGAAATTAACTTGAGCTACATTGTAAGTCTACATGTACACCTGTACACTGCAGCAGTTCTGTTAATCATTCCGTTTTTCCCAAAATACCTACTACAATTACAGTTTTTTATTACTGTACTCAGACGTAAGTGTAATTATCCGGGTGTTGCTTGTGATAAGACTGGAGTAAAAATAAACCTACTCCCTGCTGCACAGTCTGCAGTGTGATGTTGTTAGAAGAACTATCCTGTACTGTTTCTTACTCTTTTCCATGTTACTGCCAGCCGATAAGTTCAAGTCATTCACAACCACAGCTTTTAAAGAGCAAAGTCGGCAACACTTATTTTTAAAAATGATATTGTTGTCCCAAAATGGAACAAACAAGTACAGTGTACATTTTGAGTTCAAGTAAAATTTACATTATGAGGAAAGTATACTTCAGAACAATAGTTCTGTCAGTTTGAAGAGAAAAGGTATTTATACATTTCCAGCATTTTGACAATTTTAAGACTTAGTGACCATCTCACCTTTCTTTTTTTCTTTGAAAAATCATTTCACAGCAATATTACTTAACAACAGCAAAGGGTTCATCTTGTGTACAATTTCATTTGCTACATATCATATTTTCTTACTTGATATGGAATGTAATAGTGAGCCCCAAACCACATACACATTCTTGGTCCCAAATATGTTAAAGGGAATCTGGGAAAGATTACAAGCCTGTTTGTCATGGCAAAGCTGTTCTGCTCTGACCCCTGGTTCATTCTTGTCAGTCTCTCTCACAGACACAGTATGTTTTGCGGTTCAATTGAGTCTATTCCTGCAAACTACATGTAGCAATACCCAGTTTAACGATGAGACTACCCGGTATGTAAAAATACAAGTACAAAGAAATTTGTAATTATACCAAGTGCTATATTTTTTTAATGAATTACAGCCTGATTAGCTAATTCAATTTATGTGAAGCGTGAACAAACCTTGTCAGTTCAGGGAGGCAAGTGACCTGTGGGCTGGTTGGGTGTGAGGGTGACACCAGGGAGCAAATTGAATTCTTCCTTCCCTCACACTGCTGGCTATTTCCCATGTCTAATCACAACACAATCTGCGTTAATTCACCCCTAGGCCCTTCCTTGCTATTCATGTCCCCACATTTAAAAATAATCACACCCATGTAGGCCTACTGCCCTTGGCTAACCAACTGCATAGTACTACTTACCCGAACAATTAAATACAAGGCAACTGAAGGCTGTTAAACCCCCTGCGATGTGAAAAAAGTGCCCCCATTACAAAAAAAATGTCCTCATGGAAACTTGACTTTTGTCACATGTACATGTACACTACAGCTCAAAGGAATTGGCAGAGGGAAAGGGAAAGGGAAAGGGAAGAAAGGGAAGGAGCCTCAGTTTTAAACCACGGTATATTTTGTCCAGTTCAGGATGAAACATGATGCTTTTTAGGCTAAACCATTATGTTTCATGCTGAACAGGACAAAATATACCGTGGTTTAAAACTGCGGCTCCTTCCCTTTCCCTTTCTCTATGCCAATTCCTTTGAGCTGGAGTGTATACTGCAGGATACATTAGATAATTCAGGGCATTGTTTCAGGATGTCAGGGTTAA
>OZ022586.1:7091517-7254017 GCA_963669155.1 Arbacia lixula
TAAGAGGATATGGCAGTACACATCATTTCCACAATGTGTTGGTATTGAGTTGAAGTTTTATATAATCTCTTGTGGTGGTTTATTTACTATACTTTTTGTATACATAAAAAGAAAAGACCCCTTATCTATTTTCATCTAAGTGGGATTCTTCTGTTTGTTTGGTTTTTGATTTGGTGACCCTTTGCCTATCAGAAACCTTTAAAGCCTGTATCAATGCTCCCATTTTGATATTCAAGAATAAGATTCAATTTTATCTTCCACATAAACACCCTGACAAGAAAAAAATAAAGATCAGTTCCTGTCGGTAAGAGCAAACAAAATATATAAGACACAGATTATTGATGTTACACCAGGTTAAATTCCAATAGTGATTCCACTTTGTTATGGAGAAGTGATTGTCACCCTCTCCATTGTGATATATATTATTGATCATTCTTTAGCAAAATTTACCAAGCTAAGTTCATTTCTATGAGATAAAAAACACACAAAGTATTTGGTGATGAAAAATTATCATGTTTATTGATTTTAACATAGAATTATGATGATTAGGAGCTTAGCGATAACGTGGGTGTTATTTACGGATTTAAATCTTGTTAAGTTTTCAAAAGTTATTGTGGATTTGGGTCAAAGAAGTGAGGGAAATTAAAAAAAAGGAATCATATATTTCAGTTAAATATAAAGGATAAAAAGAATTACCCTTCTGCATTTCAAAGATGTGCGGTTTAAATTTGCAGAAATCCATCGTTTCATTGTGACTTTTCCAAATTCCCTCAATCTTCTAATGATCCAAAGCATGTACTTTATACATCAGGGGAAACTGAAGTATTTCAAATATTTATATATCATCGGAAAATACATAATTTGATTACTTTCTCCATCCCTATCCATATACAATATATCCTGGTATTGTGGTGGTTAGTTATATTCTTTGGTTGGTTGGAGTTTCAATTTTTAACTGCATAACTTTTTCAAGTTTTCTGTCACGGCTGCTTTGTGACTAAGAAATATTTTGTTGCAATGTTTGGTTGGAGTTTCAGTTTGAACTGCATAATTTTGTTAGTTTTTTGTCAAAGTTACTTTGTGACTAAGAAATATTACGTCACCTCATTTTTCTTCAACATGGTTTGTGCTGTGTTCGATGGTCCAGTTTCAAAAAGATATTTCTCGCGTAAGTAAGATTTATATCAGACAGTCGAGCACCTTTTCACCAAACGGGATGTAGAGGACTTTGACTGGGAATAAAACACTTTTAAAATTTAATTTTGACCGATAATTACTCACAAGGTATAAGGTCAATTTGAGCAGGTGAAGTTTCACTTGGTAAATCAGAAGGATATGTTTATGAGCAGGTTTTATGACATTTCTTCATTCAGTCCTGAACTTATTTTGTTTGACTTTAGTTAAGTTTCAATTTGTAGCAAATCAAGAGCATAAAATATATTGGCATTTGATTAAGATCAAAGGATTCTTTCAAGGATGTTACTTGATGAAATATCTTTAAATGCTCCCAATTTTTATTTTGACATCCCTCAACTTCATGATGTTTAAACTTCAGCTGTATTACAAGTTTAAAGCTATTTTCCATTTAAAATACCAAATATTTATTTTTTACTCTTAAATGTGTTGTAACCATGAAGAATACATCATTATCTATGGAGCAGGCTTTTGAGTTAAGATTTACTTTTGAGCCACTGTAGAGGCAAACTTGAGCACGACTAATCATTACACAATCAAAAGCTGTAAGCAACAATTTTATTTTGCAATGGCTTAAGTTGATATATAGAATAGTAAGTACATATCCCACACAATGCACCAAATAATTGCACAGAAGCAAACAAAATTAATTTGCTCTACTTATAATCATCACCCTCAAAATGTACAATATCACACTTGTTATTCTACCAAGGATAATACCAAGGATAATACCAATAAGAATATTTCCTCCGTAAGAAATCTGCCATCACTCCCCATTTTCTACTTTATTGTGAAAACCCCTAGAAAAAACTAAATACCAAGTGGACAGCCCTCCTTATGATGCACTCTCCAATTGACTTCTCCCCAAATGGCCCCAATTATTTTTTGGTTTTATATAAAAAAAATTAAATAACTACTGCAAAGTGTAAACACCGGAATACCTACTGGTATAAACTGCTATTGTGAATTTAAGTGTTGCCTTTAAATACCTTCTAGCAAATATAAATAAAACGTGCAAGGTTGCTTGCACATTTCACTTTGGGACTTTAATGAGCCTGATAGATGCACTTACATGGATTATGCTCAGGGCAAATCTAAAAAAAATAACCAATTTCATCTATCACGTATCAATACCCAGCAAGCACATCAGTGATTAATACATGTATGTGCTAGAACCAGCAAGTTCAGAACTAGACTTGGGTGTACCACACAACTCAAAGAGCACTCAGTATCTAAAAGGCACAGATATTTACATGTTCAGTCAGATAATGCATGTAGTACAGCAGCTGCTGCTATGTCAGGAAAACTGATGTATTCTTCCATAGACAATGGTTGCGGCTTTACATAACGCATGTCAATAATTGATTACGTTTACTTCTTTATTTACTTTTACAATAGACATGCAAATAATTGAGATTGTAAGAAGGAATATGTTTTGACAGAATTGATAATGGTGACAGGTAATGACTTCCAATTGGTTTGATGTAAAGGTTAGATTGGTATTTCTGCATGAAAAGAGTAATATAAGGCCTGGTGTAAGATATTGGGGTGTATGCAGAAAAAGTAGCAATTGCTCTTGATGCCTTTTTGCTTGAATCAGTGTACAAATGCATGAAGGATTTAACCAAGAGGCTACAGTAAGCAATTGATGCTTTTTATGTGTATAGGTCACCGTCAGGATGGTCTAAGGCTACATAGAATATCGATGAAGTGTCGTCATGCCCATTGTTATGCAGGTCTCTGGTTCTAACCAACATCCCTCAAGAGAGAGGTTTAGTGATCTGACATTGTCTAGCGGGCTAGTCTCGGGTACTCCTAATGAGAGCTCCTGCTGTGATCCCCACTGCTTGCTCTACCCAGATAGAACCAGTTGTCTTGACAACATGCTGATATGACATCACATTTTGGTACTCTATACAGTGATGTATAAGTCAATGGTGCATAGTTCTGCTATACACGAGGTTTCAGAAAATGTACATGTATCTGTGCATTACTATCCCGAGCCACTGGTGAGGTGCATATGAGCACATCTCTCTCTTAAACTAGGATTACGCCAAAGAGCAAAAATATGTCAAAATGATTCAATTGTGACTTCACTAAAGAAGGCAGTTGTCAGAATAAGTCATAGTACCCATTGAGCCACAATATGAAACGACTCCCTGCTCAACCGATACCCAGATATATCAAAGTTTCCATCGTGACTTCACTGAAGAAGGCAGTTGTCAGAATAAGTCACAGTACCCGTTGAGTCTCAATACAAAACGCCTCCCTGCTCAAACGATACACAACTAAACTTCCTTCTATGTTACGGATTGATGTTAAATGTGTGTGATTTTTCTTATCTTTCCCCCCAGCTCGAGGACAATAACAACCAGCTTAATAACAGGATATCTGCGTTGATCGTCGAGAAGGATGAGCTGAACCGAAAGCTGAAAGAAGCTTTGGATGGTAAGTGCGCAGACTCTATACTAAGAAGAAGAAAACAAAAAATAAAGCATATCATAAAGTGCAACCAACACATTTTTAAAACATTTCCAACATATTTTGTGGTCAATAAACCTCCTTTTTTTCAGCTTTAAGATGGCCCGTCCCTTTTACAAACATGCAAACTTCATGAAAGTTTACACATATTTAGCACATATTTTGGAATACTAACTGAGAAATTTGTAGGTCAGAGGTACTATACCTCCCATAGAATAAATGAAAATCTAACTAGTTTTCAATGAGACTTGACTATTTATGTGGAACATAAAGAGAGAATGTGATCAATTATCAAAGATTATTTCCTGAAAACTGAATATTACGCTTTGTCGATTCCTGGGAAAGGTTACATAGCCACTCACTCTCAAATGATGACAAAGTCAGGGAACTTTCAGAATTAGGTCTGCAAAAGGGACGGACTACCTTGTTATTAATCAAAAAGGAAATAACCCATTTTGGTCCTGAGATGTAACCAGACAATCACAGCGATCACAGAAGGAAAAGTCTCCCTGTGATACACCATATCACCAACATTCAGAGTTAAAAATTTCAGTGAATGAAAGTCGTATTTGTGCATAAAATAATTTTAAGCCACCCCTACCCCCCCCCCACCCCCACAAGAAGAAACCTGTTGCCAATTTGAACGCTGTTCTTTTGGTGCAGAGCAAGAGAACCTCCGCAATAAGGCGATCACAGAGAACGAGCTGAAGGAGACGCAGAAGAAGCAGCTGGCCGAGGAGAAGCTGAAGAAGGAGCAGGCTGTTAGCAAGCTGGCCGAGATCATGGCCAGGCGTGACCCCTCCTCCACCAAGGGCAAGAAGGTCAGCCAGGGTCAGCTGCGGCAGAAGGAGAAGGAGTGCCGCAAGCTCCAGCAGGAGCTGAACCAGGAGAAGGACAAGTACGGCCAGATGGTGGCCAAGTACTCCAAGGAGAACCAGGAGCTGACGCTGGTAAGGAAGAGGGAAAGAGAGATGAGGAGGAGGAGGAGGAGGAGAAAGATGAAGAGGAGGTGAATATTTGTGCTATTCATGGTAATAATCATGCTGGTGGTTATTCAGGTACATGTAGCTTTGTAAGAGTTGAACTATGAGACGGACAAGAAAGGCCAGATGGTGCCAAGTACTCCAAGGAGAACCAGGAGCTGACGCTGGTAAGGAAGAGGGAAAGAGAGATGAGGAGGAGGAGAAAGATAAAGAGGAGGTGAATATTTGTGCTATTCATGGTAATAATGACGGTGGTGGTAATCATGTTGATGGTATAGCTCTGTAAGAGTTGAACCAGGAGAAGGGCAAGTATGGCCAGATGGTGGCCAAGTACTCCAAGGAGAACCAGGAGCTGACGCTGGTAAGGAAGAGGGGAAGAGAGACAAGGAGGAGGAGGAGAAAGATTAGGAGGACAAGAGAAAGATGCAGAGGAGGTGGATATTTGTGCTATTGATGGTGGTGGTAATCATGTTGATGGTATAGCTCTGTAAGAGTTGAACTAGAAGAAGGACAAGTGCGGCCAGATGGTGGCCAAATACCAGGAGCTCATGCTGGTAAAGAAGAGGGGAAGAGAGATGAGGAGAAGGAGGAGAAAGATAAAGAGGAGGTGAATATTTGTGTTATGGATAATCATGCTGGTGGTTATTCAGGTACATGTAGCTTTGTAAGAGTTGAACCAGGAGAAGGACAAGTACGGCCAGATGGTGGCCAAGTACTCCAAGGAGAACCAGGAGCTGACGCTGGTAAGGAAGAGGGGAAGAGAGATGAGGAGGAGGGTTGAAAGATGAAGAGGAGGTGAATGGTGATGATGGTAAAGACAGTATTGAGAAGTCCTGTTTAAAAGGAGCCAGCATAAGAACAAGAAAAAATAAATTTCTCATTTGAGCAAGTTGCCATGACAACTGGTTCTTAACTCTAAGGGTAGAGCAAACAACAATGATCATAGCGGGGACTCTCATTGCGAGTGCCTGACACTAGCCCGCGAGACAATGTCTCACCAGTGAAGGTCTCCCTTGAGCGATGCTTAGAACCAAAAGCGGGTGTAACAATGGGAAGGATGACCCCACTTCGGTACTGTAGAGAAAGTTATATGGGAGGGAAACTATGATATCTTTAACTATTTTACCATCCATTACTCTCCTTAGCAATACCAAGAGGAGTACGCCAAGCACTTTGAGCTGCAGCTAGAGCTAGACAGCCGAGACAGCGAGCTGGAGCAGCTCCAACAGCAGGTGAAGACACTTGCTGCCATGATGAATGCAGCCGACAGCGCCAGCATCAACAGCACTGGAGGAGAAGGAGAGAACGGAGAGGGTGATTTTGTTATCTTTTTTTTTTTTTACCAATATTGAAATCGTACATTTCGCATACAGATAGTTACGCAAATTGCAACAATGCCAACCATTTTGTGAGCACTTCATAAAGTGGGCCCATATCCCAGCACCCAATACACAGGCCAACAAAAAAAAGCTAGTCAGAAAAGTCACAACTCATCATACTAGCCCACTGACAAGATGCGCTGCGCCTCTCTAGTCAAATTGTGATTTGTTTTGCTGTTTACATGAGAGCTTTTGTAATATATGGTCAACTATCACACTGATGATATATAACTGGTCTCTCAATAAATTGTATGTCATAGCCAAATAGCAATTATTCCAGGCATTGGATGATGAAATGTTACAATTAGAGACTATGACAATACTTCAGTGTTGGCGCAGGAGGTCGGAGGCAGTATTTATCTTGGAGTATGATTTTTTTCTAGGCAAAGGCTCGAAAAGTTAATGTATATATGTATGAGGTTGCGATGGTGCTGAACATGTAAACGTAAACAGAAACAAATGAATAAAGACGCCAGAGAGGAAAAGTTTTCTTCCCCTGTGTCTTTATTGATTTGTTTGTGTTTACATATGTATATGGTTCATCTCTATATATTTTATGTAATTACAATTGATATTGCTATTATCATCTCATCATTTTTACTATTGAACACGCAGGCCGCAGGCTAGAGGGTTGGCTGTCAGTGCCAGGCAAGAACCTGCGACGCCATGGCTGGAAGAAGCACTACGTTGACGTCAGCTCCAAGAAGATCCTCTTCTACGAGTCTGAGGAGGAGAAGGCCCACAAGAAACCCTACCTGGTGCTAGATATTGAGTAAGTAGTCAGTTGAGTTATAGAGTTAGTCAAGTGACTATATATTGAGTCAGCTCGAAGAAGATCCTCTTCTACGAGTCAGATGAGGAGAAGGCCCACAAAAACCCTGCCTGGTGCTAGATATTGAGTAAGTAGTCAGTTGAGTTATAGAGTTAGTCAAGTGACTATATATTGAGTCAGCTCGAAGAAGATCCTCTTCTACGAGTCAGATGAGGAGAAGGCCCACAAAAACCCTGCCTGGTGCTAGATATTGAGTAAGTAGTCAGTTGAGTGATAGAGTTAGTCAAGTGACTAGATATTGAGTCAGCTCAAAGAAGATCCTCTTCTGCGAGTCAGAGGAGGAGTAGGCCCACAAGAAACCCTACCTGGTGCTAGATATTGAGTAAGTAGTCAGTTGAGTTATAGAGTTAGTCAAGTGACTATAGATTGAGTCAGCTCAAAGAAGATCCTCTTCTGCGAGTCAGAGGAGGAGTAGGCCCACAAGAAACCCTACCTGGTGGTAGATATTAGGTAAGTGGTCCTTGGAATTAGTCAAAGAACTAGATGTTAAGTATTAAAGTAAACAGTTGAGTTATAGAGTTAGTCAAATGACTAGGTATTGAGTCAGCTCGAAGGAGATCCTTTTGTACGAGTCAGGGGAGAAGGCTCACAAGAAACCCTACCTGGTGCTAGATATTGAAAAAGTAGTCAGTTGAGTTATAGAGTTAGTCAAATGATAGTCAGCTCGAAGAAGATTTCTTTTCTACAAGAAAACAAACGTGGTGCTAGATATTGAGTAAGCAGTCCAGTTTCAAGTGACGTCGTTTATGAATTTATGATCTATACTTATTATCCTGCTATTAATATCAGATAAGAATTTACAATTCATGTCACTGCAGATCACCTTTAACCTAAATAGTATGAAGCTATTAAACAACAATTGATTTTCTCTACAAAATATGCACTATGGTATTGAGTAGGTTTATATTTGTATGTTTGGAACAAAGGACAGTAATGCTTTGGGCTAAAGGATCATTCTATTTTATTTTGTTTTCCTTTTTTCCTCTTGCAGCAAACTTTTCCATGTGAGGGCGGTGACCCAGGGTGATGTGATCAGGGCAGAGGCGCGCGACATCCCCCGCATCTTCCAGCTGCTGTACGCCGGGGAAGGGGAGAACCGCAGGAAGATGCTGGAAGACGCACAGGAGAACCCCTCAGAGGTGAGCTGATGTCATGGTCTTGTAGTTAGGTACCTGTAACCATAAGGTCTAGGGTTCAAGTCTTAACCCTATATAGCCCGGGCTATTTTGAAATCGCATAGCCCGGGGGGGGGGGCAAAAACAGCCCCCCCCCCCCCTAAGATCTCGACCGTTGATCGCGACGAAAATTGGCACATACGTCACCGATGACGTAATATCCACAATTCAATTGTCAGTTGCACCAAAATTATTCAAATTTATTTTTAATTAATTAATTATGCTAATTAAATGCATAATTTAGTTGTAAATCTTTAAATATAGCCCCAAAACTGCTAGATTTCAGTCCAGACATTCTTCTTAGGATTATTATCAAATAACGCTTCAAAAAACTTGCAATGTCAAAGTTTTTCTTATGTATTTTATTGTTTTTTATAATTTCTTATATATTTCTTTGTTTTTTGACTTTATGTTTTTCATTGTTTTTTCGATGGAAATCATTGGCAACACTATTTCAGTAATAAATAACATGAAATTTATTGTTTTTTCATCAGTAAAACTAAAAATAATGATACATTTATAAATTTTGGAAAAAAGTCATGAAACGACGCAGCGCCATCTTTTCGCGTTACAAATTTATTGCGAAAAATGTCGAGGGGGGGCTGTTTTTGCCCCCCCCCCCCCGGGCTAGATAGAGTTAAAAGGAGGTAGAGTATAGGGAAGAACTACAGGAAGATGTTGGGAGAGGCATAGGAGAACCCCTAAGAGGTGAGCTGATGTCATGGTCTTGTGGTAAGGTACCTGCAGCGTGGTCACCAGAACATCTTTTACGCATGGCTCAAAAGGGCAACATGTCACTTTTTGTCAGATATCTATGCTGGACGCGTGGTACACAGCTATGACACTCATGCAAAAAAGAAAAAAAAAACAATAAGAATAATGCAACTATTACTGATTTTACACATGGCGCAGTGAATTTACGTGTGGCTCACAATCACTTTCTGGACCCTATGCAGGGTGCTTATGCTGCACATTTTCTACACCGAGGACCCCCCTTTGTACCTGTAATCATAACGTCTTTTAGAGTTCCAGCCTCAGAAAGAAATTGTGTAACAGAGAACTGTTCGAAAGATCTGCTTCCAAAATGATTGATCTGGTGTGTAATTCATCTTTTTCACAATAAATACAAAATTCAATAATCTGATTTCAACCGAACATGGTACAATGGTGGATCACAACATGGAGGTAGACGGATGGAATTTTTGGTAAAAGCACTCATAACTTCAAAGGTCAAAGGCAAATTCCTTATGAAGTTCAGTGATCCAAAGTGAACCAAACATGAGTTTCTGACTGTAGACGAGTACATAGTTAGCTGATATCTAATTTTTTAACTGAATAGAGGCAGCAGCATATTTATCACCTGTGTGGCAGTCAAATTGCTCGGAGGGTTTTAAGTCAGTATGATGATTTAAAGAATGAGGGATTGTAATTATCAGCAAACTGACACAAGTTTGTGTTCTTCTGTTGACGTATAGGTGAAGGACGAGGAGGGGACGCTTGTCCACAAGAACCACAAGTTCACCGTCGTCCACTACCACATGCCCACGGCGTGTGAGTGCTGCGGCAAGAACCTCGGCCACCTAGTGAGGCCACCCCCCGCTCTGGAGTGCAAACGTGAGTTCCCATCAGGCCTGTGCTCGTAGGACACCCTCCTCTCTCTCTCTCTCTCTATCTCTCTCTCTGTCTCTCTCCCTCTCTCTCTCTCTCTGTCCACCCCCTCTCTCTCTCTCTCTGTCCACCCCCTCTCTCTGTCTCTCTGTGTCTCTCTCTGCCCCCTCTCTCTGTCTCTCTGTGTCTCTCTCTCTCTCTGCCCTGTCTCTCTGTGTCTCTCCCACTCTCTCTGTCTCTCTAACCCTGTTAACAAGGGCAACTCTCTCTAAAGTCAATGTGTCTGTGAAGGATTTCAACTTTATATCCCCTTCAAATGACCTTTTATGTAACTACATGTCTTTAAAGACCGCCTGTTTATTTAGACAATTCAGCATCAATCCCTTTACAGGAACTTGCCTATGATTGTACCTGTCTGTACAGACCACCTGTCTATAAAGACAACTTTCTGTTTCCCGTGAGGTAGTCTTTATAGACTGTTTTGATGGAGCACCTCTTTCCTGTTCAAAAGCGTTTGACTTTCTTTCCACTTTGCCCAAAAGAGTGCAGCATGATCGAATGCCTTCGACGGAAGTGTCTTTCAACTATTTGTTGAAGTTATGTTTACTTGACTTGAACATTTTGTCTCTTGCTCTCTTTCATTTATTCAGTTTGCCATCTGAAAGTCCACAAAGAACATCACGATAAAAAAGAAGAGTTTTGTCCGCCATGCAAAGGTAAGTATCCTGAAATAATTTCACTCTTTGGTGGGTTTGCTCTAAACAATGACAACTCTAATCGTTAGTTCTTAATCTAAAAGTTAGCACAGAGACATTTCTCACAGCACTTTCTTTCATCCAGCAATGCTGGAACTGCTCAGACCCTGTTGCATGTAATGTTCTCAAGCAAACAATGTTTCTGAACAGTAGTGATTGATTAAAAGCTGGGTTAGTTTATTAATTCTTCATATATCATTTTGATGTCGGCAATAAACAAAACCCCATAAACCAGTAGGTTTTTTTTTCTTTCAGCTCAGGCAGTTTGAATTACAGCAAGTATTTATCCTGGAACTATATATCTAGAATGTGACATAAATGTTGAATTCGTAACACTTGTGACTAGTTACCTCTAAATGTGCCATCAGTGTGATTAGAACCATTGATGCACAGAATCCCATTGGAACAGCATTTCATCCAGCAGAGAATGAGTAAGTGATGGAACTCGAACTATACTTCCTTGACGGTGAACGTCAATGCTGACTCAGTGAAGCACATGCAGCTGATGGGTTATATTTAATTTCCTTATTATTGTGACTCTTCCTTGCTACTGTCAAAGGGAATATACTGTACTGGGAAGGTAAAAAGCGTTCAAAAGGGTGATAGTGAGGAATCTTCTTACCAATGGTCTTAAAATTCATATATTGTTCATTTTAGAAACTTGCAGAAAGTGATTTGCCCTCAAATGAGCCACATTTAGAGTAATTAGTGATTACTCAAAATGTTCGGGCCAAACATTTTGTAGGATTTGTGATTTAATCAATAATTACTCCGAATGTGGATCATTTAAGGGCAAAGCACTTTCAGCAAGTTTCTAAAATGGACAATACATGAATTTAAGACCATTGGTAAGAAGATTCCTCATGATCACCCTTTTGAAGGCTTTTTTTACCTTCCCAGTACAGTATATTCCCTTTGACAGTAGCAAGCAAGAGTCACAATAATAAGGAAATAACATATAACCCATCAGCTGCATGTACTTCACTGAGTAGGAAGTATTGTTGAATTCCATCACCAACTCCTTCTCTGCTTTGAAGGCTTTTTTGTCTTCACAGTACAGTATATTCTCTTTAACTCTTTATGTGCTGGTATTGCATTTTGGTGCTACAGTCAGATCCCATAGATTTTTTCTGGCATGGAAGGAGTTAACGATCCCATGAATGTTCGGTTCTTGACAGTTAACATCGATGCAGACACAGCCAAACACATGCTGCTTATGGCTGGCTCATCGGAGGAGGCAGCAGAGATGGGATCGGCAGTCTCGGCAGCAGATCCGGGAAAAGAGAGTGAACCCTACCAAGAACAGCCTCTATGAACCAGTCACCCAGGTAGGCAGATTATAGGGGTGAGAGGAGGAGAGAGAAAGAGAGGGGAGAGATGGGGAGGGAAGGAGGGGA
This sequence comes from Arbacia lixula, assembly GCA_963669155.1. NCBI lineage: Eukaryota > Metazoa > Echinodermata > Echinoidea > Arbacioida > Arbaciidae > Arbacia > Arbacia lixula. The sequence goes on from OZ022586.1 coordinate 7,103,322, forward strand.
GGGGGAGGTGCTATCCGCAGCCTCTGCAAGCAGATCCGGGAAAAGAGAAGGTGAACCTACCAAGAAAGCTTCTATGAACCCAGTCACCCAGGTAGGCAGATATAGAAGGGTAAGAGGAGGAGAGAGTGAAGAGAGGGAGAGAGAGAGAGAGAGAGAGAGAGAGAGAGAGAGAGAGAGAGAGAGAGAGAGAGAGAGAGGGGGGGGGGAAGAGAGAGAGAAAGAAGAGAGAAAGAGAGAGAGAGGAGAGAGAGAGAGAGAGAGGGGGGGGGGGGGGGGGGGGGGAGAGGAGAGAGGGGAAGAAGGAGGGTTAAAGGGAGTGAGATTGCAGTCTCGGCAAGCAGATCCAGGAAAAAGAGTGTGAACCTACCAGAACAGCCTCTATGAACCAGTCACCCAGGTGAGCAGATATATAGGGGTAAGGAGGGAGGGAGAGAGAGAAAGGGGGGGGGGGGGGGAGAGGGGAAGGGGGAGGTGGAGGTGCTATCCGCAGCCTCGGCAAACAGATCAGGGACAAGAGGGATGAACCCTACCAAGAACAGCCTCTATGAACCAGTCACCCAGGTAGGCAGATATAGAGGGGTGAGAGGAGGGGAGGGAGAAGAGAGGGAGAGAGACGGGGGGGGGGGGGGGGGGAGAGGGAGGGGGAGGGGGGGGGGTGCTATCCGCAATCTTGGCAAATAGATTAGGGACAAGAGAGTGAATCTACCAAAAACAGCTCTATGAACCGTTCACCCAGGTGAGCAGATAAAGAGTGGTGGGAGGGGGATATATTGAGAGTAGGGGGTGGAATTGATTAGCTAAGATGGTGAATTGTGATTCGAGGGATGCCCTGGAGGGTTTGAACCAGGATCTGTAGTATGAACTGCTCTCACCACTACACCACAGTGCTCATCCTGGAACCATGAGTTGAGAGCGGCATGTGAGATCCAAGGGTGTATGCCTTGTTGCGTTTTGAACCCTGGCTCTCCTGTATGAGAGCTCTCACCACTACACCACATTCCTCACACTGAACCATTTTAACAATAATTTCTCCTCGTTTTTCCGCCCATCCTCCCATTTCAGAACCCAGCCGACGCGGCGACCCAGTCAGCCCGCCCGCGTCTTGTCTTCCTCCAGTATGAACAAAGGCAGATAGCCACACCCACTTCCAGTCACATGACCTTCCCCCCTTCCATCATCATGTGACCATCCCTGCTGTCATGTGACCTACCTTCAAGCCAATCGCTTTTTTCCAGATGCCTGATATGATTTGCGGGACTCAACCAATGCATGTTGGGTGGAAATGAACTGAACGGACATCGGACGGACATCATTCAACATTTTGCATGGAGCAGGAATCTGGTTGACTTCCTAATCCCAAATGCTATTCTTGTTATGCTCGGTATTAAAGTTAACATCATTTTGTTTATTCCATTGTTGCTGTCATCGTAGTACAGTAAATGCTCTACTGTGATAGTAATGATGAATATGAGGTTTATGGTGACATTAGTTATTAACTCATAAGTATCTTTAGTATTATTTATCCAGTTTTATTCTTTCCATATGTGTCATCTCTTACTAATAGAAATTTTCTTCTTTAATTCATCAAAATTGATGTTCACAAATACTCCCCATGTTTTGCCAAAATACTTTCCTCTTATTTCATGAACGTCTTGTAGGATTGGCAATATTCCCTCAGAAACTTCTCTGATTCCCTTTGTTGACTTTTCTTGTGTATGCAGGATTTATCATGTCTTCTTTAACACAGTGTATCACAGGCAATATGCTGTTCCATGTCATCTGTATGTATTACAGGTGAAAACATAATTATATCAATAGCACACAGGACCAGAGCCCTTTTAAGATCCAACAACAAGTATTATTTCGCTTTCAAATTGTCAACAGTAATTTTTGCAATCAGGTTTTATAAAAAGGAACTGTTTTTTTCCATTGCAAATTAAAATAATATCCAAAACACATACAAGTTAGAGCAATACTGGTGCCACCTGTAAGAGCAAAATCAAGATTTCAATATTTTTAGGGCGTTGCCAAATCGGAAGATTTAGGGACCATTGCATGGGTATGTTGCTATGAAACAATAATGCCCAGGTGATGCATATCACTTAAATGTTAATATTACACTTTGTTGATTCCAGGGAAAGGTTATGTAGCCACTCTCTCTCAAATGATGACAAAGTCAGAGAACTTTCAGAATTAAGTCTGCAAAAGGGACGGGCGACTTTTAGGGTTTATTTCCTGCTCATGCCTTTGTGGTATCAACCATGTATGTTTGTGTGTATGGGCATGATGCCTATGAAGTTGTTGTCATGTGTGGACATCAAAATGTGCGTCATCGCTTGAAACTCCTAGTCTTTCTGTACAGGCTGCAGACCCAGCTCTTTGCAATAATCTTGAAAAATTGGTGTGATCGTAAGACGGGGATAAATTAGAGAAACTATACAAATCAGAAGGGTATTGCAGGTTTTGCAGTTGCAGGCAGGAGCGTTATCCCATACATTATTGGACTGTGAAAACCTCTTTGGCTTACTACACATCTTCATGCCAATGGTAACGAGAGAGTTAAGTGTAAAGTACATAAATGGCGACACATGTTATTTATGCTACATGGGTTGAAGCAACGATAATGGAGTGCTCATTTTCATCCAGCAAAGTTGATTTGAAAGTCCCTGAATTTTTTTAGGAAAAATGATTGAGCTGACGGACTTTTATCTGAATTGATATTTCTTGGCTGTAGCGTACACCCAGTGTTCTAGACATGTTCTCTGCATGACACAAGACGGCTTCGGTATAGATCTTGTATAAATGTATAATGATGACAAATAGGAGGGCTCCCTCATGTGTTGGGGTGGAGGTCATACTGGCGTATCTAGTTTTCGGCAAGGCACACTCAAGACAGCTAGCTGCAAATGTCATCAAGATGAATCTTTACTTGAGCAGACTTTTGGCAGTACTTACTGCTTGTAGAAAAGCCAAGGTTGTAAGTGTGTAGTATGCATCCATTAGAACGACTATACACACATTAATCTGGTGGTCTAAAAAGGCATATGTGCATGTACGTGTACAATGTAAGAGATCATATTGATCATACACGATTTCTGTTCAAGTGTCTTACCCGCTTTGGACCAATCCTTTTTCATTCTCTGCAGTCTGGCTGCTGTTCCTGAATAGCAACAGACCAGCGATGGTAGTAAGCAAACCCCTGTCTGCCTGACAGGTCTGTTTCCACTGGGTGTGGTTTTGTGGCATGCAGGTGTGTTCACACGGTGCCAAACTTTGTGCAGTACTCAAATGTGCGTGCTGGTTTTCTGTAGTGTAACACGGCGGCAGTAGAAATATTGCTGTCCATGCAAACAATGCTGCTACAGATAGGTCAAGATTGAAATTCTTGAAATTCTTTTCATTCTTATACTCATGTTACATGAATGAATGAATGATTATGGAATCATTTTCATGCATTTTAACGCTTTTTGTTCAGACTTTGCTTATGAAATATTGTTCGTTGACGCTGGTGGCACGCGGTAATGATATGCACTGGTATGAAATGCCATGCGGGGTTTTTTTGCAAAGTTAAAAGCCATTCTTAAATTCAAATGGGCTTAGTCCATCAATTTCAGATCAATACATGTCTCATCCTCTTTGTAACGAAAATGCGCTTCTAATGGTTTGTTATAACAATCCTTGGGAAGACATAGAAATAAATGGCCTCGTCTCTTTGGAACCACATGCTTTGAATAAGGACAAATATAACTGATTAGAAACCTGCAGATCTACATTACTGCTTCTTCCATTCAAAACTCTCTATGTGTATGTACATTTGTTGACCTTATGCCTTGACCAAGGCTACCACCTTGTTGTATTGCATGCTCGTGGTGCAAAGCATTCTGGGATTGCACTTGTCGGTGTGGCTGTTGCATGGCGTGACGAGCAGAAAACGATTATTGCTAGACGACGGTGTAGAAGTTGCAAAGGTAGAATTAGGGTCTCTCGGTTGTGATAGTTGGAATAGTTAGATGGGAAGAGCCTTCATGTGTTTTGCTCCGAAGTTTTCTATTGGAGGATTCATTATCACCGCTATTGTTCATTTAATTGTATAAAAACTGTTGCCCGAAATGTGCAGCACTAGGTTTAATCTGCCAAAATTTAGTCTGGAGAAATAAGCTAAAAATACATTGTCTTATTTATGTTGATGCTGCACTTATCGACATCCTTACGTGAGGATCGATTAAAAATGAAACTCTTTCAAGCAGAAGGAATTAAACGCCACAACTGGGGCTCTAGCCTACACAACCCCCAGTGAACACAAAAAAATGATTGTCCCCTTGTACTGTAGCATAGGTTATCTATCACCCGGTACATGTCAATTTCTTCCTGCAGTACCGGTATATGCCTTGGCACACACCTCTTAGACCAAAGTGATGTATGAGTGAGTACAGTCTTCCATAACTCCTCGGTTCATTTGCTGTCAGCTAGCCCATGTTAGTTCTTAGGTTCACATCCCCCCCCCCCCCCCCCCATCTTCCCAAGCAATTTCTTCAGTATTTCAAACTCCAAGCCTCATATATCTGTAATTTTTGGGATATTCATAAATTTTCAGCACTAAAGACATGTGAAAAGCTGCCATTACATTTAAATGTTCTAAATATGTCAGGAACAGCAGACGACTATCATTTTTTATAGAGATGTGCCTGTACATGTTCAAGCCACTTACAATGGGAATTACAGTATGTCCTGTCAGTCATTATCATATATTTAAGATGTGAATTGGTGTGAAGAACACATTATTTATTCAATAATATTTACCACGATTCAGAGTTCAGCATGATTGTACGTACCATATTCATGGATAACATTCTCATCTGATCTCTTTTCATGCATGTTTATTTTACTTCTGTCTTCTTTTTTTTTGTTGGTTAACATTTGTGTCCTTCTCCTTCCTATGCATTTCTTGCATAATTTTATGGAGAATGATCAAAATAGATGTGTGTGTGCGTTATGAATTTATGTGAAAATATACCAGTACTTTTGAACGCAAGATAATGTGTATCTTGTTGTACTAAGAATGCATGTCTATTTAACCAAGAACCTGTAATACTAGTATTTAACAATTGAAGTAGGGTCCCATCTATCTATTTTCATGTTTTGTTTCATAAACCAAAGTCAAATGCTCTTCTTTTTAAACTCATTTTATAGCACAAACTGTACAGATAATAGTTGTTGAGTTAGAAATATTTTCTGGGCCGAACATTTTTCAATGGTATTGGATTTTTTTCCCATTTTGCATTTGCTTCTGTGTACAACATACATCTGTTTGTTTAGATTGTTCATTACAAAACAATTTTACACATGTAGTTCACCAGCAAGATAGAAAAAAAAGACATTTTCACATGGTGTGCCACATGGGGTAGTAGTCATTAAAAGTGTTCACAAACATCTAGCTTCCTCTTGGGAAGGTTTGTTTGACTTCATTTGCACTCATGGTCTTCAAAATGAGTCTTTTACATCCCCAGAAGAATTCTGCCCTAAATTTACAAAAGGAAGCAACTACCAAAAGAGACTCTTCTTGTAAATGAGCAAAATGTATCTGTCACTTGCACTGACATCAGTGCAACATAACATCATGTTAGATTGAATATCTCACAGCAAGATGAATATTTCTTCTCCAAATTTTGTCTATATGTAGGGAATGCTGGGTACAATCTACGAGTACCAGTAACCCAAATTTGAGTGATTTGTCACTTGCTTCCTTTTGTCAAAGCAGGGCAGAATTGGCCTTAACTGTCCATGGTTGATATGGGAACCCTTAGTGTGCCACATGCGCCCTTTTTCCACAAGTAATACACACAAATCAGATAGAGCAGTAATCTATGGAGCACTCTTAAAGGGCATATACTGTCCTGGGAAGACAAAAAAAAAACAAACTTAAAAAGGTGTTCGTGAGCAGTCTTCTTGCCAATAGTCTTAAGTTCATGTATTGTCCATTTGAGAAACTTGCTGAAAGTTATTTGCCCTAAAATGATCCACATTTGGAGTAAAAAGTGAATAAATCGCAAATCCTCAATATGTTCAGGCCGAACAGTAGCAAATTTGGGGTTTATTCACTAATTAATTCAAATGTAGATCATTTGAGGGCAAATAACTTTCAGCAAGTTTCTAAAATAGACAATACATGAATTTAAGACCATTGGCAAAAAGATTGCTTACGATCACCTTTTGAAGGCTTTTTTGTCTTCCCAGTACAGTATGTGCCCTTTAAAGAATGCAACGAATTCCTAAACATGATAACATATTACATGCAGCAGAATTGTGACTTGTGTGTGTAATCATAGACATGTGAGACAGACAGACAGATAGACAGACAGACAGATAGACATGGGCTATCAGGTCTATCTGTCTCACATATCTATGATTACTTTCTGTCACGCTTGTTTGTTTGCATATTGTTTTGTCCTGTATGTGTGTGTGTGTGTGTGTGTGCTTATCTGTCCATCTCCTGTATCTGCCCTATAGTATAGGCTATGTAAATGGCTGCCTGACGTATCGCCTTGTCTGTGTGTTTGATTTGGTCTGTTAGTCTGTCCGTAGTCTGCTCTAAGGCAGCTTTATTTGCTAAATTTCTACCAATCATGTCAAAAGAGTATATATCAATACTTTAAATTTTACAATTAATAATTTGCCACCATCTTGTGGTTTGCTTTGTCATGGTGATCTAATTCGAAATTGGGGTAATTCCTTTTTCATATTGAGAAAGGAACATATGTGATTTTCAATATGGTCTTTCAAGAGATTTAGATATATGAGAAAACAGAATAACAATGATACGGTGATGCACAGAAAAGGAATATGTTCAAAAGTAATTGACATTGCTAATACACCATTTCATTTTAATTTCTACAACACACTTGTCAATCTCAGTTCAATTTTTGAATTTTTCTCAGCAGCTATTAACATAGTTTTAGTATTTTAAATGTCAGTGTTCATTTTCATCTTTAAGCATTAGTCAGAGAACTGTATACAATGATTTGATCATCCGTTTTCAGGTTGTAATCTGAATGAACAAGTAGACTCAATCTTGGACTTTGTTTAAACAAGTGAAATGATGGACAGTGGTGAAGACCATATGCGTTGTGAAAGTGTCACATAATGTTTCAGGTACACAATATAGAATACCAAAGTATCTTTTGTTTTGGTCTTTTGATGTTGAGGGACCGAAGCATCATGTTTTGATTAATTTTCGCAAGCAATAAGAGAAACCTACCTGCCACACACTACATACTCATGGAGCTGATTTCATGTGAATGCACTTTGGTTTTACTCACTGGAAAGTTGATCGCCATCTCCAATTTTCTATATGTGGGACTGTAGAAAACCACAAGTAATATCTTCATGTACTCTGTTAGAGAATACAGTTATTGTTCTGAGAGGTCTGCTTAGCGTAGAGTGGATGATTCATCTGGAATCTTGTTCTTTTTACCCTCTTGGTGCTATGGGAGCATAGAATGTGTAATAACTCAATGTGCTTCTCTAGGCTTAGTATTTAGATGGTTAACAGCATTCTCATAATTTTATATGGTATAATTACTGTTCCTTGTGCCATTCAAAGATACGACTCTGAACTTATTTCAGTTGGAGGTGTTGATCCACACTAGAACTCAATGTGTTGTCATTAAAAACAGTCTAAGGTTGAGCCAAATTGAGATGTCTTATGGTGCAACACGCATAATTCATCTGAGCGTTAGCTGGAGTAGGTAATAGCACACTCCGCCAAGATATTGAGTCGTCTAGAGATTTTTCGGGTATGTCATCAGACACTGTACAACCATGTTGTGCCATCGGACCATTATGTTTGCAATTCACCAATATTTCTTCGAAACATAGTTTCCTTAGCTACTCTCAGCCACCATAGCTGCAGCTCCAATGTCCAGCGTACTCAACCGTTCTTACCTACCATACTCACATCAGTACAAGCAAAATACAAAGCGCTTCCAAATGATGTTTTATTTTTTTTCGTCTTTAATTCAAATAATGACCGTTATAAAAACTCATGGGAGAACATGTACTATGGTATGTATATATTTGAAGATGGGTTGTTGTTTTTTCGTTGATTCGTAATGTGCCTCAAATCTGCCCTTTAATTAGAAAAAAAATATTTGTTGTTACTGTGAAATGAACACACATATTGATGGTAACAACACCCTATGGGCAAGTTGATGCGTATACATTGAGAAAAGTTGGATACTCAATTAAGTGGCAGCATTAGGTAAATTGGGCACGTAATCAGAATGTTGTGAATTTTGGAATGTTCTTTTTTTAACAGTTGCCCAGGTCATCATTCATTGCCAACTTCATTTATGTGCTTCTGGGCATTCTCTCTGTACACTGAAGTTGGCGTGACTACCAATGCCAACTTTACAAATTGATCACTTTTTAATACATGTGATTTTCCTCAAATTTTTGCTCTTAAATTTGTGTTTTTCTGGGTTTGAATCAAATCCACCTATGAGCTTTTTGTTTGCCTATTTTGTACATGCTCTTTGCCAGAGACAAGGTAACCTGTATATGCATTCTGTTTTTGGTATATTCTATTTTGTGTTGAGAAAATTATTTGTTGCAAGGCAGTATTTTAGTTTAGAGACGTCATGTTTGGTTCAGTGAGGTAGCTCAGATCTTATTTACACCTTTAGTAGTATTTTTTAGTCTGGAAACCTACTTCAGTTTTAAGTTTAAACCAGACCGTGAAGGGATCTTTGAAGAGTTCATGTATGTAACACGTTCAATGGTGTCTTTAACCAAACCTTCAGATATTTGCAGTACAATGTTATTTATTGCTCTTACGTAATGTAATGTCTCTACGTACATATCTATATGTAAAGAGTACGCCGCTTGGGCAAAATGTCTACCATGTGAGTAATAACTCATCATATCTTCTCAAAATGTTTGCGTTTGTTGATGTTTTTTGCTTTCATTTTTATACATATTTATATACAATATTATGAAGGGCAACCGCTATGGATTGTTCAAGAAATTATAAGCTTCTACTGTTTGACTATAAAGTGTAACTTCTATTATATATCATGTAAAGTATTCTTTAATTATTGCAGGATGGACGATTTATGAGAGATCAGTGTAAATATGCAAACAATGTGAAAATGATTTGGAGTATTAGTGCATTATGATTTTTTATCATTTTTGCTAATCGAATATGTCTCATGTGGGATTTTTCTACTATAAGTAGGAAGTATAGGAAGTATAGGAAGTTGAGATCTCTTTTTCAGAAGAAAAAAACACATATTCCTTCTTGGTAACGGTATCATGATATTTGATGCGATAGGTTTTAAAAGGAGACATCAATGGGGGCGTATATTTTTGCAAATATCGCATTGGATGTTACAGGACTTGACCAAAACTTTCTTGCCTTATTTGGTCAAGGGGAATGTACCAGAATAGAGATCCTGCAGATTTATTCATGGAAAGATGTGATAATTTGTGATGAGAGAAAAAAATGTATTTACAGTAGATTTCACAATAAAACAAAAATCAATAGTTCATTTACAAATCTTGTGACTTGTCCGAGTTGTACTTATTTCATGCGTTGTTTTGTATACCCGTTTGACATCTTATAACTCCCCGGAAAATTACAGTAGTGGTATTTTCACTGCTCCCAAAACTGCTAGAATGTGCTCAGAAAATATATAGAACTTGTATCAGAGCATCTCGTCGACAGCATCGAAACCATTATGTAAAAATGTGATTCTGGGAAACAAAAACATTCAAACTGAACGAGATATTCCCACCTTCCCTGTAATGCCACTTTCCTATATTCATTATGTGAACAAATATATTACAATGATGGATAGAGTCTCTTTTAGGATCTTGCTTTAAGTAACATCTCTTGAAAATGATGCCTTCATATGACATGACAAGCTGTGTAGAATAGAGAGAGAATTAAATGGGAAGCTCTCGAGCCACATTTATCACTTACCTTTCAAAAAAAAGCAGCACATACTCACATCCATATCGTTAACACTACAATTTCGGGTCGTGTTGAGTGTATCATTACCATAATCATAATTTTGATGGGTACTTTGCAGTGAACAACGCAGATAATCACAATGGGGATGTTTGCAGTCAATATTTCAAAAAAATTGTATTATATTTCAAGTATTTGATAATGTAAATCTCTGGAAATAAGTGAAAAGGAAGTAAGACTTGTCCAAGACAGTGAGATAGTTAGTCAAGCAATAGTGCTAAACAAAATAGTCCATTTACGTAAAGATTAGAACTAATCTGTATAAGCACATATTACAACAGAGGACAAAAGAAACTTATTGCTTTTGAAGAAAAGTTAAATAACACCCTTGATTACGAGTGTCCGTTAGTACTACACTATACAGTCAAACCTGTCTTAGCGGCCACCTGTCTATTGCAGGCAACCTATCTATAGTGGCCACTAAAATAATTCCCCCGGACAGAGATCATGTGTTAAAGAACCTGGCTATAGCAGCCACCTGTCTATAAAGGCCACCTTTTTGTTTCCCTTGGGTGGCCACTACAGACAGGTTTCACTAAGTTACACCATGGACCTAGCATGAATGGACTTCGCTCGGATAGACTTCCTTTGATCTACATGTATGATGACCACCGCCTCATAAAAATTTAAAACATTCAGGTATTTTAAACAATTGGCTGCAGTGCTTCCTCTCAATAAATAAAAGGAAATCTGTTTTGAGAAATATGTCAACTGTTCAGCCTTCGCTGGGAGTTCATAGCTGATGTGAATTAGTTTTGGGGTGAACGAATGAAAATTTTGATAAAATTGCAGAAAGAAGCTGGTCCGTAACTTTTTTGGACACTTCCTTACACGAAATTGTGGTTGTTTCCATGGAAAGTGAAACACTCAGTAAACGATTTACAAGAAATTTTAAAGGAAAATATGATTGCCCAATGTGCGATATCAAAGCATTTCTCTGACATGTTCTCTACAGTATTCTCCTTTTATCACAAAAACGAAGCAACAATATGATCTGAAATTCACAGAATCGTATCATTATAAGATGTACTACTACTGCACACGAACTTTAGTTCATGAAGTGGCTCTGAAATCTTCTATTTATCCCTCGAAATGCATCCCAAATAAGTCTTCCATATTTGGCGGCGGTCGTCACTGGATCGAAGAACCAAAATGCGTCAAACATTCTATTCTGCTATCAATGATCGCGACTGGTGTAGGAATAAATTATTCTTCGTGCTGACTCCAGTTCTCCAACCTTCCTGGTTATACCGAATGACTTAGATATTACTACTCAAATTTAATGAAAATAGCGTCTGTGAAATGGAGAGTTCTTTGTTTCATTTAATTATGAAGGCCTCTACTCGAGAAAAAACTTAATAGATCATTTTCGTTATATATGTATTCAAATGTTATGAACGTATAGTTCAAACAACTCGTTGCTTATAGTAACCCCAAGACATGTCCGAGGTTTGTCCGAGTAACAAAAAAGTAGATTCAGTGTGCGTTCCACCAATAGAGTATCGAAGTGGTGTCGTCATATGAGCATGTTTTTAAGACAACTGGCTCTAAACAAAATCACTCCGGTGAGAGATTTATCGGTCCCATATTGTCTAGCGGGCTAGTGCCGAGCATTTCCAATATTAGAGTCCCCGTTGTGATCACCTCTGCTTGCTTTACCCGGCATATTTTAGAACCAGTTGTCTTGACAATATGCTCAAATGACGTCACTCTTATACTCTATAGCTATACAGAATGACTTAAATATTACGACTCAGATTTAATGGAAATCGTGTCTGTCAAATGTAGTTCTTTGTTTCATCTAATGTAGGCCTCTACTCGACAAAAAACTTAATACATGTAGACCATTTTAGTTATGTATTTAAATGTTTTGCACGTAGTTTAAACAACACGTTGCTTATGTGGTAAACCCAAGACATGTCCGAGGTTTGTCGAGGAGCAACAATCAATTGATTTAGTGTGCGTTCCACCAATTGAAACCGAATCACGAAATACAGATGAATGTCATAAAACGTTACTACGCATTTAGGAGAAATGTGGATACGTTACAAAAAAAATGGTCGATTGCCAACGGGCATGACATGTACACATGAAGAACTCTAAGGATGTGCAAATTGAGATTTTTTTAAAAGTGGTTGAATTAATGCAGTCTACATTTGAATAAACTAATTATTTGCACATGTTTTAGTCAACCATTAGAAGGGTCCATGAAAGAGGATCGTAAATACGAACTGCACTATTTTGTCAACACCAAAATGCATGACCAAAAATTGACGGTAGATCAGAAACTATCGGTACATCTAAAGACCAAAGGCGGCTGCACGGCATACGCTACAGTGACGCCGCTAGTTATCAATAGGGGAAGAAAAAAACATGATAACTTAGCAAATATGAGTTTTGACGATAGGCCTACAGCTTGCGCTACAATTCAACATGAATATCTACATCTAAAGGATCAAGTGACTGAACGCATAACAACACACTTGATTTGCACTTTTGGTATAAATTCTGGTGATATACACCATTTCCACAATACAGTATGGAGTTTAGTAGTGAAGGAGTTAAAGAACAAGTTTAAATATTAAATATTAAATGCTTCCCACCGCTGCCACCATGTACAGCTTCTATCTACTCAATGGAAGTCGTATTGGAACATTGCACTGAAGGGCTGGTATTCTGATATAAACTATCGTCAAAAATTGTCTTAGTTAAAGTTAGTTGGAATTCGAAAAGCTGACTTGTACGTCAACCGCTACACCAATACACCCATCACAGTAGTGGATCGTAGTGTTGACTTAGTGGTTGACTTAAATCGAAACGTTACGTAAGTCAAAACTGACGTTCGTTTTCAGAATAACACGCCAGTACGCAAAATACAAGCGGAATAAGTACAAATGGTCTATGATAAATTATAGTTCTATCATAAACTACACGTCTTTTTTGTCTACTGTCTTAGTACATTGGTGAGATGAGCACATGTCACATCAACAGCGAAGTACCAGGGGCCATATTCATGAAACCTTACTAAATACCATAATCATTAAGTGCTGTCCCTTAGAAGAAGACTGGCAGCTATGCACCTCCGTCTATACTTCTGTCCAAGGGCGGAAATCGCTCCCCGAAGGTGGGGGGACATGTTTTTCATCAAGAAGTCGCTGAGCGGGGAAGGGGGGGGGGGGGTGATGATGATATTTTAGGGGTACAGGACCGAAAACAGTGGTGGGGGGGGGGGACATTTGATATTGTGTCCCCCCCCCCCCTTCGAAATGGTGGGGGACGCGTCCCCCCCCCCCCCCGGGATTTCCGCCCATGCTTCTGTCCCAAGCAATATTATTGTTCGTACATCATCAAAGGCAAGTCCTGTCCATTTTCTTGATATCCTCAAACCAGGTGGTTCGCTGTCTATCTCTCTCCCGTTTGCCTTCTACCACCATTCCCTATGCTCAAGTAACATCTTCTGTTGACTTCCTCTTATCACATGCCCAACATACACACATTTGCCTGCTCTATTCAATACATCTGTATCTGTAAATAAAATTAGTTGCTAAAGTGCATACAGCATTTCAGCATCTAACTATGCTGGTAAGGTTTCATGAATATGGTCCCTGGGCAACAGCTACAATGATCGTACCTCATCTGCTGTTTATGTCGAAGTTAAGAGAAATATCCATTGAGAAGATTTCATATGACCGAGGCGTTAGGGTATCGGAAGCCCGCGACGTGGAAGCACTTCTATAATGCAATCGATATGATTGAAAGGCTTTTTAATTGTATTATCATGCCTCGCGTTCCAAATCATGAGCCAATTGTCGTAGGCCTACTCTTTTTTTGATGGCCCTTTTGAGGACAGTCTATGAAGGTGCTGATGCGACAATCCTTGTCAATGCCTTTTGATTACGGCACATCTAAACCACGCTCCTTTTCTTGAATTCGAATACAGTTAACTCTTAGCGTGCCACGTGTGGCTTATTTCACCAGTAATACCATATAGCGGTAGTTTATCTGGTACCCGATGGGTCATGGCATCGCTACTCCACCGTAGCTGCACGTAGCTGGTATAGCAGCAAGCGCGTGTCTTTCGGTCGCTATCAGCCGTCCATCGTCGCTGGGACGTCGGTACACATCGCGTATGTACCCCGAGATGTGCGCAATAGACAAAGCCATGCACGCTACACACAGCACGGCCAAACCGAAAATCAACACCCCATCTAGGAACGTCGCGCGCCGGGCCACGCTGGCCTCGGCCGCCTCGAACTCCCGCGCGCTCGCATAGAGATGCGAGTCGAGTTTGACGTCGCGCGGTACGGCGCAGCTGACCACGAGGGCTGTGATGGCGATGAGGAGGAGGACGAACGACGATCGCAGGAAGCACATGTTCGCGCGAGGGGTCTTGCATGGCATTCCTTCCTCGTCTTCCGAGTCGGAGCACGTCGACTGGTACGATCCTCGCCTCTGACAAGATCTCACGGGACTCGGGCAGTCAGACATTTTGTCACGATGCGTATGTCATCCTATCTCGGAGTTTCTATATTATAAGCACCTTTCGCCTTTCGATAAAACAATTCCTGGTATCTGCATTTATCCAAGTCGCAAATACATTCTTCCAATAAGTTCATATCTTCTTCAGACCATCAATGGTCGTTCTTGCCATTGGTATACGTCTTCCGTCACATTGTTTAACCAAATTCGTTGACCCACTGGAAATTGTTCGTTCACTTTACCACTTCGACGACAGCTCGTTGAAGGCCTATGAGGCTCATCAGTCACCACACACCAAAGAAACTGTAACAAAATAGAAAAACATTGGGGTTATCAATATTTGCTTCATTTTCTATGCGCCATTGAGACATTCTTTTTGCGCAAAAAGACCCATGAATTCCATTTTCTTTCTTACATACAATATCAATCGACATAAGTTCCGGAGAAAATTGACGCTTCTTCTTTTAAAATGATGTCCTGTACGTGGAGGCAGAAATTGAAGTGAGAAAACCTTCACAAAATGAGAAGAATTAATGAGGCCGATCGGATATCATTGTGAACGATTAGTTTCCTCTCTGAGAGGTTGCCAGAGTCAGTGTTATCACATGACATAATCCCAGGTCATATCATGGGTGAAAGCAAATCATTGACGAGAAAAAATACGAGATAAGGTTAGAAAATGATCGCGTTATCTTTAAGCCTGTGTATACTCTGGTGAACGTTATCGACGGACAAATAAAACATAAGGTATGGCTCTCATAATATTTGAGCGGGATTTGTACACTGTGCATTAGTTTCAATAGACCAGTTCGTAATTACACCATGGTCGGACAATCTACTGAATAAATACTTCTGGACTGCTGACTGGGATTTTTTTCATGAAGCTGTGTTGGATGATGGATGTAGAGAAATGTTACAGTGTGCCAGCAACAACGGTAGAAGCAGATGCGCATGGTGGAATGTTCTTTTACTACCTTAATTCTCAGAGCTGAATAGCTGTTGCCATATTTGCATGATGATGTTATTGAAATGTGGCCGACTATCTAATGAATTCCCATTTTTACTCTGTGATTAGTGATATTGACCTGAGATCATTTTCTACCACAATTGCAATTACGAAGTGGCTTATTCGTCAAGGCTCCAAAAATGTATGTATGTGTGTATGTGTGCGTGATTTACGTCAGTGTGCGTACGTGTGTATGTGTGCAAATTCAGTCAATGGTATTTATCAAAATCAATCCACGACACCTGTCATAGAACTGAATTAAAGTGGTTTCCAATGGTACTTATAGTTATAGTTAAAACAAAATAGTTATAGTTAAAACAAAATTACATTCATAAACAAATACATAGCATATATATAAATACACAAATTAAGCATCAGCAACGATACTACCAACAAAAAGAGAAGAAGATCTAAAAACAAGGAGAATTAATAGATATGAGAGGACTGATAAAAGACGAGAGAGGGACAACAGACCACATGGATATACCATGGAAAACAGATGCTAATATACATTGTGATGCAATCATTGGAACGAAATCATCAGTACATCATCATTTGAACATGTTGAATATGCCATAACGCAAACAGTATATCTTCCGGTGCGTGTTGTACAAAGTGAGATATGGCCGTGGTAGAGAGAGAGAGAGAGAGTAGGGCGGGGGGGGGGGGGGGGCGTAGAGAGAGAGAGAGAGAGAGAGATACAGAAATGGGGAAGAGATAAAGGTAGAGTGAGAGAATGAAAAGGGGAGGCAAGGGAGAGGCACACAGAAAAATGAAGAGAGGCAGAGAAAGAGAGTATTTTCATGCATGTATTGCTGATAAGTCAAACGCGGTCTAAAATGATTTGCCACAATGACGACAGCATGTACTGCAATATTTGTAATATAACGTCAGAAAATCCTCAAATTGCAGGGAATCCTCAAAAAGAGGGATGAATACCATTAAAACTTCATGTGGTCATTATTAAAGCAATTACGTGTGTTTATACCACCTAGGCCTGATATCAGAAGCCTGACAGAGATTTAACATTTCATGTACTATTCCTCTTATGGCCTTTTGCGTTTACCAGTTTCATTAAGATAATATTACTCGTTATATCGACTGCAAACATAAGCAAATGATAAAATTTCGTCGTACTGTATATAAATTGCACGGAATAAACATGAATTATACTGTTACGGTATATACGTTGTCACACGGTACACTCGGTACACTAATGCTCTACGTGATTTGTTACTACAGCTAATGACGGTAAGATATCGACAGCTTTTTCAGCTTCTGTAACTTGTAACGCCTATTCTCCGTATTCAATTGATGTGTTTTTACCCTGAAAAGAAATGAGTACATGATGATACACGTACACGACAATGTAGGCAATATGAAGGTGTTTTTTTGTATTAGCATCGCATCCAGTAGAAATTATACTCATACTATGAGCGAAGATAAAGATAGAGTATGTGGGAAGAATGGTAGTGAATGAAAGAAATATCAAGTGAAGGCAGAGAAATAAAGAAAGAAACAAGGAGCAGGAGAAGCAAGACGACATAGCGGACTGTAGACGGGAGACCACCTTCAAGGTAATCTGTAGTTCTCTACATTACCTTCACCACCACCACCACCACATTAACTCCGTACTCCAATGATATGAACTCACTGTGTAAAATCAGTCAGCTCCCAAGCGCAGTAATTCACCATTGCACTCGTGCGCAGCTACTCCTCAACAATGATATTTACACCAAGGCCCAGTGTAGTCTATATAGGCCTCAAGTGAACAAGCAACCAGAAATCTACACGTCCGTTTAGTATAGTGGTGTATCCAGACTTTAATCGTCATAGGTGGAGGTGTATGCAACAGGTGGTGTGCGTATGTGAAGCACGCTATCATACAAATCATCATGAAAAGTCGAGGATGATATTACAAATTAAGATTAATTCCTTATCAAATACTTTGTATTGTCTGTTTATTTACGTGTACATGTGTATTTATATCTGGGTGGGGTTTTTGCGTGTGGGGAGAGGGAGGGAGGAGGGGGGGGGGGGGGTCACCATTCCCGCCCTATTTGCTGGCTGGTCTACTCCGTTGCATTATTTGCTTGTACTCATTTCAGAGTACACGTAGGCCTACATATACTTCAAATCCTCCCCAACGCGTGGTACGGCCCCATCGAAATAATGTGCCTCGCTTGCAAAAGTGTATGCGCGTGTGGTATACTAGTGACAATATCCTTCATGGGGACATATATTTCAGCGACACTCACTAACACCTGTTGCCATTCGTGAATGGTCACGTGAACATGCATTGTTTTCATCCAACAGAGTTGCGCGTGTATGTGCGCACATGTAATTAAGTGCTCAATGTGTATTCACAACTTAAACCGCAAACCGAACGTGGACTAGCTTTCTGGGGCGCAAAATCAATCATCTGATGCTGTCACAAAATCATTGGTTTTCATCACAGTTAGAATCACAACAGTAGGCATAGGTGATTTTGATTATTAGCTGTAATCACAATGTTGACAAACTGCAATAACCACACTGATTCCGATGTCACATAATTCAATATTGAATCAATATGTTTCATGTTGTTTTATTTCGTGCTCTGTAAGTTAGTCCGAGTTTAGTACACTCTGGAACATTGATGGAACCGGAACACAGCAACAAAGAAATAGACCATCATTTCATTTTAAAAAGATAATTACAAACATTGTTTCAATTGTCTCTCTCGTTTATTGCTTACGCTGAAAAAGGATAATTCTTCTCCGTCGTATTATTTATATGAACCCTCACGTGTTATTGTTATATATTTCACTCTTCATATCATTCGACATGATTAACCAAAAAAGCTTTTTCTATCACCCCATATGTCTAATATATTCCCAAACCCAGATCAACATATACAACACAAATACATACACAAGCGCGTGACAAGCATAATATCTATACACTCACTCATACCCCTCCCTTCAGGCACATACAAAAAAGCTTCCAACATATTGACCCACAAACACACAGAACGAGAACATGCCGACCCAGATACACAAACACTCACACACACACACACAAACACAACACACATACACATACACACCCAAACACACACACACATACACACGCAAACACCCCCCACACACACACACACACACACACACAAACACACACGGACATAGACAAACACTCACATACTATATATTTACTTCAATACACACACTCCTTGTTTAAAAACTTCACTTTATTTAAATAAGTTAAACAAACGTGTCCAAATCCTCAATGTGACAATGCAAACTGTATTATCTTCTTCATGGAAACAATAATAAACAGGTTATGCACATACTCTATAAATCAAATGTGACAAGAACAAACATATATGTAAACAAAAAGAAAGCTAAGCAAATGTGTTTTCATTAAAAAAAATGATAAGCAGGTATTAAATATGTCCATAGTTTGTACATCAGGTATAAGTGTTCTTTTAAGAAAACTTAAAACTTTAAATTGCATAAACAAGAACTCTTTCTTGAGAGCTGAACATCATATATCTGCTCAAAGAGAAATAAAAGTATTGTTTTTATACGAGTGCATGTACTTGAAAATACATATTTTTAAGATACACTGTAGGAGACATGAAATAAGTTTTCAAATATCTGAATTAGACAAAATATTGCTCAAGATATATTTTTTCATCACTTGAATAAAATTGATAGTATCGTGTTAAATTCACCTTGGAAGCATCAATTCTTGTAGACTTTTGCTCTCTTTTTTTGCCTCACATTCCAGACTCAATTGAAAAAAATACTGTAAAGAAAACATAGATAAGGGCCCCATCTGGTTTATGATTTAGCTGAATTGATTGCATCTTAATCAATCGAAAGTCCCATCCCCTTATTCTAATGTACAGAGTTACGATTTATATTATTTGTCGCCAGTCATGTTGCAGTGAATCCAAAATGTCTGTAAGACAGGGTGCAGAATCATACATTTTAATCCACCTCTCAATAAATCACGAGAATTCAGCAATGGGTTGAATCACAGTATATTGAACTTCTTTTCTGGGATACGTTGCATATAGATTTTCAATTATTAAAACTTTTTTTTAAACATTCCATTGGTGGAAACTTCAATGACAAGAGCTACATGGATGAGTGTTCATTGGTAGTTTTCTATAGTTCTTTCTATTGCTGGTAAATTATTGAAAGTGGGTACACAATGTAGCCCAATCATACATTTTGTATGGCTCCAATGCACACTTACAGATTACCACATGTACTTCCACACATAAATTGCACAATTATTCAAAGATTTAGCATCATGCAAATAAATCTGAAAATATTTTCCTCGGATTCTCACCTAAATGCATTAATACAAAATATTCTTGGCTAAAAATAAATAGACATTGCACTTAAGAATGTATATTCGTGTACCATATAAATACTGGTCACATTACTGTGAGGCCAGTAATACTTTACTTTGACCAATCAAGCAATACATGTAGGTTTCTAGTATACATTCGCACAACTGATAATCCAGTCTTCACATTTCTTACATTTAAGTATATTGTACTAGTGTGATATCGTATTCACAGCACGATAAAGACTTGAATATACATGGCAGTTGCAACCCGATGATTGAAAACAATGTTGCAAGTGCACTAAAATAGTGTGAAAACTATCCATTTTTTTTACAATTCATGAGCCAGTGTTTTATTCTTGATAGATGGCACTATTGTATTACAAAGAGTGCCTCTTGCTGGTTCTTACTTCTTAGTTGCCATTCGGTGGAGTCCTATTAAACCATGCCTGATCTAGATCAAAGCAAGACCATACACATTCATACAATGCACAAGCTAGATATCGTTTGATCTAGATCAAAGCAAGACCATACGCGTTTATGCAATGCACAAGCTCGATGTTGTCTGATCTAGATCAAAGCAAGACCATACACATTCATGCAACGCATAAGCTAGATATTGTTTGATCTAGATCAAAGCAAGACCATACACATTCATGCAATGCACAATTAAGCTAGATATTGTCTGATCTAGATCAAAGCAAGACCATACACATTTATGCAATGCACAAGCTAGATATTGTCTGATGTAGATCAGAGCAATACCATACGCGTTTATGCAATACACAAGATCAATTTTGTCTGATCAGAGCAGATCAGAGCAGGACTATATGCACAAGCGAGATATTGTCTGATGTATAAAGATGAAAGCAACAACATGCATACACGTTCATGGAACGCACAAGCCAGATCTTTTGAAAGTTTTAGTTGATCAAGCTCTACTGTACACTATCTTCAAAGGTCCCTCTTGGCTCTAAGTCTGTGGCTAGTCTAGATCCCGCCTCAGATCTTAGTCCATCGTCATGGCTAGCCAGGATCTCGGTCTTTTAATCAGCCTAGATCCATCCTCCACACCTGATCTTGCTGGGAAGGTAGACATCAGTAAGGAAGCTCTCTGAGACAGCTGTCAGGCACTGAATCTCAGCCTTGTGGCCTGATTGCATCATCTCCTGAAGCTGTATGTCGAAGTAGGTGAAGAGAAGAAAGTCAATCATGTTACAATGACTGTTACAAAGCAACTGAAATACTAGTTTCTGATTGGATGAGAGCAGATTAGGTGAATTCTTCATATTTCAGTAAGATATTCACCAGTATGAAAGCTTTCTGAGATGGCTGTCATGCACTGAACCTCAACCTGACTACATTAATCCCATGCGGAAGCTTCATGTCAAAATGAGCAGAGAGAGGACAATCAAAACTCACTTAAAAAGCTACCAAAAGATGGTAACACCAACCAATAATTTGTGATCGATATAGCTATTGCCTAGCCTAGGTACTAGGCTGTGAGGTGCATGAACACAACCCAGTCTGGTAACACAGACTACGCCCTAATGACGTCATAGCTCCTCTGGCTTCCTCCCCAGGAGGAGCGAGGATTGGATTGGGGCATCGTCTGTGTTACCAGACATAGTTGTTAACAGACTGGGTTGTGTCCATGCACCTCACAGCCTAGTACCTAGGCTAGCTATTGCCAGGAATCGCCACCAAGAGATTTTACCCCCCCCCCCCAAAAAAAAAAAAAAAAAAAAAAAAAATCTAATTGACTTCACTGAACAGCCAGAAGTCTACCGCATGTTTTTGGTGTCTCCTGGTGTCTTTTGCTGATCTTGGCAGCTTTTTGCCTGCTTTTGACTACTCTGGGTTCTCTTGGCACTCTGCCTACTCATGGGGGGCTTTAACCCTTACATTACCATGCCTTGAAAACCTCATTGGCTTACTCCATATTCTCATGCCAAAGATGATGAGAGAGTTAAGCAAGACCGATCCAGGGTGTCATATTTCACAACATGATTTCCAATGAATCACTAGGAGCTACGGATTTGCTTTTCAATGGATGGGAACAATTCATATAATTTGTTTGCCTGTGTAGAGTACTCTTTATTACTAGACCTATCAAAATTATATATAAAACAAAATGACATTTAAAGGGTATGTACTGTACTGGGAAGACAAAAAGCCTTCAAATGGTGATCGTGAGCAATCTTTTTGCCAGTGGTCTTAAATTCATGTATTGTCCATTTTAGAGCCTTGCTGAATGTTATTTGCCCTCAAATGATCCACATGTGGAGATTAGTGATTAAATCACAGATCCTCCAAATGTTCGGGCCGAACAATTTGAGGATTTGTGATTCAATCACTAATTATTCCAAATGTGGATCAAATGAGGGCAAATAACTTTCAGCAAGGCTCTAAAATGGACAATACATGAATTTGAGACCACTGGCAAAAAGATTGCTCACGATCACCATTTGAAGGCTTTTTTGTCTTCCCAGTACAGTACATACCCTTTAACCCTTTGTGTGCCAGATGGACTACTGCTCTATGGAGAATGAGTGCATGTGTACACAAAGAGTTAAAAAGTTAAAAGGCACCATTATTTACCTCAAACATCCACTCTGGTAGATCTTTATAGAATGGGCGTCTCATCAGCTCCGATGCCTTCTTCATGTCCGAAGGAGAGAGGGGCAATAGCGCCCTCTCTGGTAAGCGAAGCTTCTTGATGTCCGAGGGGAGAACCCCCAGCCACTTGATAGTAGGCACGGTCAGTCTATGGGATTCGTAGCTCAGTGACTGTTGGGAATATGTTGAATCATATTATATAAACATGTAGATTTATATGCCAAAAAATAAAATGAAATATAAAGTTCAATCAACAGTAAAGGGAATTAATGAATGTCACCTTTTGGATTTTGGGGGAATAGTTCTAGGCAAATTTCTCTTCAGTTATATTATGTTTAGAATATAAACATATGGAGAAAATTATATTAAAATATGAATGTCTCCTTATGTTTTGGATTTTTTCTTAGGCAAATTTCATTGACCTGAATACTTACTGCCACTGTCCACTTTGTGGCAGAGGCATAGCTCTGTGACTTGAGTACAGCAATTAATTCATTGTTTTGTTATTATACAATCAATGAAGGGTTCTTAAGATATTACATAAACTTACATGGGATAGTTGGATAACCTGAAAACATACTGTAAACATTGATATATTGTTTGCTTTTTTACAATCAACGCTACAGACTCTTATAAGGTCTACACACCCACAACTTTCTTTCCATCTAAATTTGAAATAATTTTTTGACTGATTAATTTTATTTGAATGATTCATATTTTGCTGCACAAAACAAAAACAACTGTAATGTTGCTGCAATTTGGACATTTTTTGATACTCACCAGTGATCCAAACTTGTAGACAAGTAATATGGCTAAACCTGCAAATCAAAAAAGGAGGGAAAATTTGACAATCTGCTTCTATATTAACTTCTACAATAATGTGATTTCCTTATCGATACAAGCAAAGGTAATTTCCAAGGGCATAGGTGGATAAAATATGCACAGCTTTCTGAAGCAAGAATTCAGAATGTTCCCAGAGTAAGTTTATGATTACTCGTGTATTTATAAACTGTTAACATGTATTTTTCTGGAACATTTACATCTATATTCATGAGTGAAATTGGAAGACAAATAAAACATCTCGCATATTATAATGGTAGTCCGAAATTGAATGTATGTGGATAGATAAATGTAACTCTTCTTGAATGGATAAGTGCAATACATCATCATTATCTTGTATCTCAACACTGGCTGTCAAAATTTGCAATAGGCAAGGTTACATCAGTTTAAGATGAGAGAGGATAGGGAGATTCCAGCAGCATAGTGGAAGACTTACCATGAGGGTCAGCATCCACCAAGGCAAGAACAGGAATGTGCAGGGAGTCCCATAGTCTGCGCACCATCAGCCTGGTGTTCACGTCAGGGAACCCCTTGCCCTGCATAGGGATTAGTGTGAAGAGGTACAGTGGTTCCCATGTATAGGAGAACCCCTTGCCCTACATAGGAATTAGTGTGAACTTGCAGGTACAGTGGCTCCCATGTATAGGAGAAGCCCTTGCCCTACATAGGAATTAGTGTGAACAGGTACAGTGGTTCCCATGTAGAGGAATACCCCTTGCCCTGCATAGGGATTAGTGTGAAAAGGTACAATGACTCCCACATATAGAAGAACCCCTTGCCCTGCATAGGCATTAGTGTGAAAAGGTACAGTGGTTCCCATGTAAAAGGAAAACCCTTTGTCCTGCATAGGAATTAGTGTGAAAAGGTACAGTCACTCCCACATACAGGAGAATCCCTTGCCCTGCGTAGGAATTAGTGTGAAAAGGTACAGTGGCTCCCAAGTATAGGAGAACCCCTTGCCCTGCATAGGAATTAATGTGAACAGATACAGTGGCTCACATGTATAGAACCCCTTGCCCTGCATAGGAATTAGTGTGAAAAGGTACAGTGGCTGCCATGTACAGGATAACTCCTTGCCCTGCATAGAAATTAGTGTGAAAAGGTACAGTGGCTCCCAAGTATAGGAGAACCCCTTGCCCTGCATAGGAATTAGTGTGAAAAGGTACAGTGGCTCCCATGTAAAAGAGACCCACACTCTATGCATGTTATAGACCCCACTTCACTTTGTGATTAAGAGCAGGGTAAAAATTTGATGGAGTAAAAGCCCATACTGAAAAACAGGTGAGAGATACCACCCGCTCATGGTTTACCCCAGAAGGTTGTTCAGCCTACAAACAGTATTAAACAGGGATTAAAGTAAAAGTCCACCCTGACGTTAAGTTGGGTTATAATAAAAGCAAAAGCATGAAAGAAACATATCAGTGAAGCTTTGACAACAATAACCAAGGGGATAGTGTTCTGCCTGGCACCATCGCTGGGGTTTGGATTATCACCTCACCTGTGACATCACAAAATTATAGCTTGTAACCAATCTCATCTTACTTATTCTTTGACAGATTTTCTTCAAACCTCCGCTTATATGTTCATGTTTCTGCTTTTATCAAAACCAACTTAACTTTAGGGTAAACTTTCCCTTTAAGAGTGTCATACAATATGATAATAATGCTGTTCTACTCCCCAAATATACCAGTATGCTGCTAAGTACAGATAAATGAACTTACAGTGACAATGATGCATTGTGATATTCTGTCTATCAGCCCATCATCAATGATTTTCTGGAAGGTAGCATCTTTCTCCACAACTAGAACAAACTTGGCTTGGCTCTGAATGTCTGAGTGTGACAGTCAGTCATTAAGCAAGATCATAAACAGTGGTTACTCCTTTGCGTGCACTTCAAATTTCTGCTTCATATGATTTGTGTGTACAATGCATGGTTCAGTGCATGGTTGCTATTACCAGTAAACAATTAATATCAGAAGTGACAACTCACTTCTATTAAGTATCTGATTAAAAAATCTGGAAAAAAAAATAATGTTGTATGAATGTTTTTATAAGGAAATGCAAATTGGAGACATGTTCTATTTTAATAACTTTCATTCTTTCCTGAATTGATTATCTAACTGGTCTTTATAATCTATCGTATATTTAAATGTAAATATGAATTTGTTTAACAATTAAAATGCAAGATGTATAAGCTCTATATGATATAGAAGTATCAGTTAATTATTCAGTGATGAAGTTTTCAAAATAGGAACATGAAAAAGGATACTGGTTATTCCTTCTACATGGTTGGGTACTTGAGTTCCCTGTAAAATGAGACAGAAAGGAAGAAAAAAAAATATTGCATATTCTGCCGACAATTCATAATAAACATTTTACAGTTTGTAAATTAATGTTCAAAATGCATGTGATAATACAGCTTCACTGACACACATCATTGACCTTTGATGTCAAACTTTTGATAAATTACCTGTCTTGATGTGTTATAACTGTACCTAGCTTGATTTGATTTGCCTGGTCTTGAGTTATCAAGTAAACACTGAAATTTGGGGAATTTGGATTTGACCTTGATATTTGGCATGTATTCCCGTAGGTAGCTAACCTAAAATCTATTCAGCTAATTTGACTGTCATATCCTTATTGTACCAACTTTGATGTAATATAGTTCGATACTGTTTCAGGCATGTCGTAAATGAGATTCGAGCAGATGGACAAATGGGGGGACATCCCGAAATACGAAGTCAATGGTCACTTCCCTGTGGAGGCATAAAACATTAATATAACCAGACTATGTACCTTGCTGATATGAATGCTCTTCAATCATTTAAATAGCATGTAGGTTAGTTGTGCAAACCCACTCCTTATAGGTTTGAGAGACACTTATTCATCATGATGCAGAGATGCCAACCTCATACAAATAAAAACATCATTTTTGAGGTGGACAAAAAAAGTATTTTGACTGGAAAAATACTATTTTCAGTGTTACTCAATAAAGGCATTCACTCAATGACCAAAAAGAATTTTGGGACATTTGGTTTAAAATCACAAGTGTTTGCAACGTGGAAAAAGGACTAAATACTGCAAAACAAGAGCAATTGGTATCTCTGATTATGCCATGAATAAGGAATTTACTACTTTTGCGCTACCGACACATTTTCTGCAATGTGCACTACAGCTCAAAGGAATTAGCATAGGGAAAGGGAAAGGGAAGAAAGTGAAGGGGCCTCAGTTTTAAACCGCGGTATATTTTGTCCAGTTCAGAATGAAACATGAGGCTTTTTAGGCTAATGCATCGTGTTTCATGCTGGACTGGACAAAATATAGCGTGGTTTAATCTGAGACTCCTTCCCTTTCTTCCCTTTCCCTTTCCCTATGCTAATTCCTTTGGGCTGCAGTATATGTATCCCATTAACAAGCAGTTCTCTGGCACTCACAGGATTGAATTTAGAAAAGTATATTACTAATAATCAAATTTAATTCATTGGTTGAAGAAAACAAATTGTGTGAACTTTCTCTTCACTAACCATTGTGTGACTACAAAGACAACTGAAGAATCCATAAGCATTATCTGGCTTACTGTTTTGGATGAGCTGCAGTCTATAAATGAGCCATTTGCATCTGTATACCTCAGATCCCCGTACAAACAGCCCTTGGATGTAGCTAGCTGTAACAATGATTAGGATGAACATAAGCATGTGTGTATATTTCCATACAAGTATACATTGGTCAAAATATGTTAGTACATGTAATAACTTAAATTAAACACACAAACAGGAGAAATGCAAAAAAAAACAAAATTAAAAGAACGTGTGTTGCTCGGCTTTTATCTATCTTTCAATATCAATGGCTCCTTTTAAAAGCAGTTACATTCCAGAGAAACATTTACATATTACTTCAAAATACAAAATATGAATATGATATATCGAAGAAACACAATGGAACTCTTGAAAAACATGGAACGTAAGGGCTAGTAGTGGTTATGATAACGAGCCATAATCATGGGGAAAGTGTTTTGCCTCACACCATCACAACAGTCTGGATTATCTTTTGATGAAAAATCATATCTTCTTTAATTCAAGTGTTTTTTTAGGACATTATTTTTTATAATATCCTTCTTTTTTGGGGGAACTTTACCACGTGTAGACACCGTCTAGGCACTTGCAGCATACAGGCCAGGTTGTCTACGATGTCATCCACAGTGGACTGGCTGCCAAATGACTGCACATCGTTGTAGTACAGGTCTCTAAAAAGTGAGAATAAGACATCATAGTACATCGGAACACAAATGCACTACACAAATAGAAACCAAATACAGTAAAACTTGTCTTAGTGGTCACCTGTCTATAGCAGCCAACCTGTCTATAGTGGCCACTAAAATGATTCCCCTGGAGAGAGAGAGCACATGTTAAAGAACCTGATTATAGCAGCCACCTGTCTATAAAGGCCACAATTTGTGTTTCCCTTGGGTGGCCACTATAGACAGGTTTCACTGTACATGTATATTGCATGTTTTGGAATACTGCTGTGTTTTGGACAGCTGAACTACCTCCACACCCCTTGCTAGAGCAAACATGCAATGATGACATGTTTCACTAAGCGGTGCGATAAGTGAACCCCATGCTGGAGTGCAATGCACAAAGCGCAACGTTTACAGCTTTTTCGTGGACACAGTTTATAAGATTCGCTTACCAAAATATTGCAGTACTTTTACTAGGTCTTGATCCGAAATAAAAAACCCTTGTAAAAAAAAGCAGGAAAAAAAGGAGGAAGCAAATACAGCATTATTTGAGTGATTCCAGTTCATATATGCAGCTATCGGCATTGCAGCGGGAAAAACTGCTGCAAATATTCCAGCTTATTTTGCGGATGGGTGGTGTGTATGGATGGGGTTGATGGGTCCACACTAGACTTGCTTTCAGGCTTTTGGACATTTCTAATCCAAAATGACAAATGGAGTCTAGTATTTATAAGACTAGTTTTTTTTTATTATTCTCCTCTTTTCTTAGTCTGAGTGAGCCATAGAGGAAACCAAGAATGATTAGTCTACTACAGCCAGACCCCTCTATTGAATTATTTGGTTTAAAAATGCCCAATACCCTGAAAGCCAGGCTAGGTACTCACTCGATATTCAACCATAAAAAAATTCAATTTAATCAAGTTTCAAGTCACACATCTAAGTGTCCTAACTTACCATTTCAAGGGACAATTTTCCTATGTATGCATATCACATCACCTCACATCATTATTGATAGATTATCTTCATAAGATATGAACCCGGTAGCACATCATTCAATACAACACTATACATATCTCATGCATAGCTGTTTTCAAGAGTCAGCTTTGCTAATAGTCCTGTTTATAGTGAAACCATGGTCAAATTTACCCACTGAATTAAAAACTAGAATGCAGACAGGGCTTTGTTCATCAGGTTGTGTTGGGCGATGGATGTAAAGAAATGTTATAGTTTACCCGTAACAACAATCACAGTTTTTGAACAGGGCAGGGCCCTTTGCATAAAACTTACAATTAATGGTAACTCTGCCATTGATGGTAACTACCATGGTAACAATGCTCAACAGCCAATCAAATTCAAGGTTTCCATAGAATTTGCCATTGGTGGCAAAGTTACCATCAATGATAAGTTTTATGCAACGGGACCCTGGACTGATCTTTCACTACCTTAACAGTATTGGTATCTACATATGTCCACAACAACACTTAACATTTTTGCAGTGGGCACGTACCTTTTGGTCGAGAAAGTATTGGTCTGAATGAGTCTGTAGCACAGAGACAAGACCTTCAACATCAGAGCTGAAATTAAGAATAAAATAAGCATAATATTTAACTCATTCAGATGTCATACTCATTTCTCAAAGGTAATGCATGCTAATTTTTGACATTCCAATCAACAATTGTAACCTGTAATAAACAAATAATCAACGTTGGTGAAGGTGATGGGATGAACTATCACTTCCGAGGCAATCTGGATGTAGCTATCTTTCCGAAGCGCAGCTGAGGAAAGATAGCGTATACATTCAGATCGCCGAGGAAGTGATAGTTCGTCTCATTGCCTGAAACCAAAAGTTGATTATTTGATTTATATTCCACACCTGAAAGCAATTATCTATACCAAAAATGACAATTTGACGTAAAAAGGTAATGTTTACTTATCTCCATAACCCCGAGCCGCTGCCATGGGGAACATGCGTTAGGACGCGCATTAGGACGCATTAGATGTCAAGTGATAGTCCGAGTGTAATGCACTTTTACATTTCGCGCGTACTCAAAATATTAATCACGCATTAGGACTGTGAGGAGTGAAGAGATCAGCGAAACCAAAAAGTACTATCACCTAGAGTGTAACGAACTTTTATTCTCAGGTGATCTGATAGGAAAAACTACGCCTCATCACGTGATCAACTCTTGACCAATCATATAGCAACATTCTTAGTATGTGGAATATAATAGGCAAATAATCAGTGTTGGTGATGGTGATGGGACAAACTATCACTTCCGAGGTGATCTGGATGTAGCTATCTTTCCGAAGCGCAGCTTAGGAAAGATAGCGTATACAGTCAGATCGCCGAGGAAGTGATAGCTCGTCTCATTGCTTGAAACCAAAAGCTGATTATTTGCTTTATATTCCACATCTGAAACCAACTATCTATACCAAAAATGACAATTTGACGTAAAAAGGTAATGTTTACTTATCTCCATAACCCCGAGCCGCTGCCATGGGGAACATGCGTTAGGACGCGCATTAGGACGCATTAGATGTCAAGTGATAGTCCGAGTGTAATGCACTTTTATTTCGCGCGTACTCAAAATATTAATCACGCATTAGGACTGTGAGGAGTGAAGAGATCAGCGAAACCAAAAAGTACTATCACCTAGAGTGTAACGAACTTTTATGCTCAGGTGATCTGATAGGAAAAACTATGCCTCATCACGTGATCAACTCTTGACCAATCATATAGCAACATTCTTAGTATGTGGAATATAATAGCATATATCACCTTGCATTTCACATTTGTACACTTCTTATCATTTTTTTTAGTCATTGTTTCGAAATTCTCCACCCAAAGGATAAGAAATTGTGTCTACTATTTATCTGTGCTTAAAAGCAATGTTAGCAAACAGGCCCCATCTTATGAAGAGTTACAATTGGTTTGCATTAATCACAATTCCTCTCAAATGTACAGTTACGATTGATATCAATTCCAAGTGAGTTGTGATCAAATGCAAACCTTTATAAGACAGGGCACTGCGCTCAATTGTGAAGGGTTTGCGATGGATTAACCTGTCATAAGCGCTTTGTGAAATCCAAACTCTAACTTATTGTTAATTAACCATGGGTTTGGGTAGTTGTGAAGGACCTGGGCCCTTGCAACGGATTAATGATGCATTGCAAGCCTTTGTGAAATCCTGACTGTAGGGTTTTTTTTTTACCAAACTTGTTTGTGGATGTCGGCACTTCAAATCTGACTTCTGTTAGCCTCCCGTCATTTCTCCTCTGAAGTCCGATATCTTCCTGGAACCTGCAGGGGTAAAAACAAGGAACATTCAAACATATTTGGCAAACTTTGCTCTAAATAGCAAAACTTCTCCATATTTTCCAAGCAAAAACAGTATTTTGTGAAAAAAACTTACATCAGAATAACTTCACATTGATAGACTTGGAACAAATATTATTCTTTCAGATTATACAAAAAGTACATTAAAACTCTTCTTTGAGGAAAGAGTCAAAGAGAGTTGACATTCTTGCAGTAAATATTTTTACGATTATACAATGTTCACTCACATTTAGCATGTGATACACTAGATATAGCACAACTGTACTGTAGAGAGTTGACATTCTTGCAGTAAAATTTCCACCATTATGCAATATTCACTCCCATCTATCATGTGATACTAAACATAACAAATCTGTGCTGTAGAGAGTTGACATTCCTGCAGTGAAATTTCCACCATTAAACAATATTCACTTACTGTACATTTATCAAAAAAAATATAGCAAGACTGGACTGCTTGGCAGCTCTTCTCCTAATTCATCCCCAACCCTTGCATTTGTTTCATCATAAATATGTTCATACGTTACACTCTCCCAAGAGTCTCTTCTGGAGTAGCAGAGACGAGGAGGTTCCCCCTGAGCTACGGCAGTCACTACCCCCTCAACCACAGCCTCGATTCTGCCAAGTACTTCAGGTCTGTATGGGGATCAGTAAACATCATTAATGATGAAGCAGGACAATTGTGCCCTGTTGCATAATACTTACAATTGATGGTAACTTTGTTACCAACAGCAACTTCTACTGAGACATTGAATTTGATTGGCCATCTAGCAATGTTACCTCGGTAGTTACCATTGATAAAAAGGGTTAGCATTAATGGGAAGTTCTATACAACAGGGCACTGGCATTAAGGTTGAACATAGCGGTATGCCATAGCTGCCAATTATCTAAGTTAGGGATGGTATTTTGAAAGAAATCATCTTGGCTAAGTCAGTTGGTATTTTGAAAACTGACTTTAAAGAAATAATACAAATTAACCAAAAGACCAATCACAGATATGGATCATAGGGGACTGATGTCAAAACTTTTTTTTTTTTTTAGAATACCATTCGAGGAATTTATAATGTTATTAGGTTTTCAAATTCAGAATATTCATCTTGAATCATTTTGAATATACTATTCCATGGATGGACAAGGAGGGATCTAAGTTAAGGTCTGGAAAGATCAGGATCAGAATTAATGAATAATCATCTTTAATCATGCTTTTTTTTACATCCTGAATAAGAATGATTGACCTAATAGTAAAGAGCTAGGTAATAAATACATGTAATAGGTAGGGGGTAATTCGTCATCTGATTCTGACAAAGATGTTGTACGATTTGTTAAATCTACACTGAGCATAATTTTGTTCCCAAGTTTAATTTCTCAACATTCTTTTCGGACTAGACATAACTTTAACAGAAAGTTTATACCTTTAATAGAAAGTTTAAATTCTGACATGGCTGTTTTATCTGGCTTTATAAGTGAAAACTGGCCTACCTCTCTACATCCTGTGTTTTGACCTGCTCACATGATGCGTCACAGTACTGGTCCCTCAAAGCTCTGATCTTTTCCTCTTGTTGCAGCTCATCAGTAAGGTTGTTAATTTGGTGCCAGAATCCACTATCAACCATAATCTGACTGGACATTCAGAGCTTGCCGTCTCCTGCGATGGCTGTCTCGGGTATTGTATTGGTAGACTCGTCTAACGTTTGACTGTTTATGATCGCTGTCTCAACAAAAAAGGATTAAAGTTAGACAGTCCTACACCTCAGTCAGACAGCGATCTGGTAAAAACATGAAAAATTAAACCTCTTCAAATAAAGTTAGTAGAAGATCTAGACCTCTAATTTATGTTAGTCTAAATCTGAAGATGAATGTCAGTGCATCAACAATTCAGAAGAAAATAATGAATAAATACCCAAGTGAGAGTAAACACTTATATGTAAGCTTGCCCGGTTTAACTACCTTATTATTTCAACGTCAAGTTAAATGACAACAGGACCACAAAGACCCCACTTGCCACACGCTGAATGCGTTGGGCGTGTGGCTAGTGGGGGCCCCCTAGCCCCGGGACTGCTCCCGCACTGCGTGAGCGGGCTGGTCGCAGTACTAAGGGGCCCCCGTGTCCTGTGTACATCACTACATGTATTGGCAAAAATTGGGCAGGATTACAAACTCGTTATTATAGTTACATTATACAGCATACACTAAAATAACTGAAAACTTGCCCTCCATGCAGATCATTAATTGGCTTCTAACAGTTCTTCAGATTCGCAAGAATTTTCTAATTTGGTTACGAGCAGCACACCAAATGCAGACGCCCAAGACAAGTTGACTCGATCGACTTCAGCTACAAAAATACTAGCTAGTTCATATCGATATCCATAAAAAAATATACCTGCACGCGTACGCACGCACGTACGTCGCACAGCTGTAAAAGAGGAACTATTAGTTAAGCGCATCGCGCGCGATAGCGGTAAAGTGCGCGCATTCCAAGTTAGCATGCGCGGCCGGCACATTGCACAAGCGCAGCACAACAACTGAGTTAGTTCGCCTCACATAACTCAACAAGTTCCACTGGGGTGGGATGATTTTCTTTTCCCGCCTCGCCACCCTTCTACTCTTCATACAATAAGTAAGGAAGGATTAATAAGTAAGTAAGAATAAGTACTGTAGTAGAAAGTGAAAGAGCTAAAAGGAAGGGGGAGGGAAATGTACACAGCAGGGCTCGGGGAGGATAAATTTGAGACATGTGGCCAAAAACAAAAAAAGTGATGAGGTTGATTATGGTTGGTTGGTTTGGCTTGATGCATTTTTAAATAAATGGTTGGTTGGTTGGGCTAGTATGATTTTAATGAATGGATGGTTGGCTGGGCTTGTAAATAATTCGTGTTATGGTTGGCTGGATGGGCTTGTATTCATAATATGACCAAAGTTTTGGTTGGTTGGTTGGTTGGGCTAGTGATGTTCCAAGAAATGGCTGGTTGGTTGGGCCAGTAAGCTATTAAATAATGAATGGTTAGCTGGGCTAGTATAATGATTCGTTTTAAGGTTGGCTGGATGGGCATGTATTCTTAATTGGAACAAAGTTTTGGTTGGTTGTTTGGGCTAGTGATGTTCCAAGAAATGGCTGGTTGGTTGGGCCAGTTAGCTATTAATGAATGAATGGTTGGCTGGGCTAGTGTAATGATTCGTTTTAAAGTTGGCTGGATGGGCTTGTATTTTTGATTGGAACAAAGTTTGGTTGCTTGGTTGCTTGGGCTAGTGATGTTCCAAGAATGTTATTTGTCTGCGGTACGATTGTATAACAGGCAAATGTTGTTTGTATCATTAATTAATGCATACTTATGTTGGGTACGGGGCCGTTGCCCCGATGGAATCTAATTTGCATAGGCAGCTCGTACAGGTGTGCGAGCTAATTCTGCCACGGTGACCAGGGCACGTGCGGGGGTACGTGGCATCAATTAGCACGATTTTCAACGAGAAAACTTTTATTTGCAATGAAAGTGTGTTGTGTTATGTAATGACATGACTGTGTTTACTAAGGTTTTCCAGAGTTTTTATTCTCGTCGAGTTTTATCTCTGTTTTTATAACTTATATGTTTCGTTTGCGTAGATTTACGTTGCAAATCAATTAATATTGATCATTTGGTAATTTAACTTTTTCATTTTAACATTTTTTCCCATATTCTTTGAATCAACTTACTTTTATAACAGATACTGGCTGTAACATGTGAATAATATGATAATCGCTTTTCTGTAGGTTTCTGTACAAGACTAATAATCCACACAGGAAGGTTCACAATTGAACCTTCCTGGAAATTGAATCCTGGTTCGTACGAAGTACACTCGCAGAGGTGGAATGTTCAACCCTTGTCGAGATTGGGGTGCTAAACGCAAAATTGAACCTTAAACTGCACCTTTATTTCTTAGTGCGTATCATGGAAGACTGCACCACACCGCTCTCTTCCCCCACCCCATCTCTCTTTATAAGAGGAGGCGTATATCAACAGAAAATGTTTCTTCACCATCTCTCTCTCTTTCTCCCTTTCTCTCTTTTCTCGCTACACTATCTCTCTCTCTCTCTCTCTCTCTTTCTCCCCCCCCCCTCCCCCGACTCTCTCTCTCTCATCTCCCTCTCTCTCTCTCTCTTTGCTGACATTCTCTTCAAACTCTTCCTTTATTACACAACACAGAATATGTACACACGTTTTCATTATTCCACGCCAAAAATGACCTTGTATAATTCCGCTTACAGATTCCGTTATTATCATAACGGATAAAAACAACTTAAGTCTGTGTATAATATCATTACATTTTAACTAATCAATTGCAAGTTATTTATGATTAGGCCTATACACTGTTAACATGGTTAAAAAGCATCAACATCTTAACGTTATCGCCTTTGCTACTGGAGGATTGACCTTTTACACCCCTTGACCTTTCACACCCATTGGCCTTTTTTTTATTGACCTTTTACATCCTTTCCAGACATGGTCTACACGTTTTTGTTGCTGTTTTTTTTTATCATTTTCTCAGGTTATGTGCTTACATTAGTCTTTTTCACATTGTGTAACAGCACTACACTGAGTAATATAATACCCCAAACTCCAACATTTGTCATGCTCAAGCCATGTAACATGTACATGGCTTGATATGACATAAATGCATTTATGTTGTCCCTATCCAACTATACGTCTATCATCTTATAGTTTTGTTTATTTCCAATGTAACACAAACTAATACACTTGCACCAGCCACGCACATTCTGTAACAATACCAAGGTGTGTGGAACAAGGTGACATCATTAACATACTCATTTTGGGCGGATGCTTAATACATACTCCAACATGAACGACACCAGCTGCGATGGTTGCTTGCTTAACATAATATAGAATACTGCAAGAAATTTGAAAGCATGGATGCACACATTTGGTTTGTTGGCACCAGGTAAAGATTTCCCTTATTACTAAGTTAAATCTGTCAATTTGATGAAGTGTAAAGCAACTAACAATACACTTGATTACATATATAAAATAATTTAAAGCACTGAAAAACAAAGTGAACACATGTTACATCAGTACTTGATAAACTGGACATGACCACCAAATTTTCAAAATGGTCATATAGTATCAAGTTTGGTCTGAAAATAAAATTTAATAACTTAATTTTGGAAGTCCGACCTTCAAAATAGAATTATACAACAGGAAAATATTGAAATATGCACATAAATTATGACTAATTAATTTTCACCCTATATGTCCAGAAATGTAAATCATTCTGGTGAGAGTATTTAAGACACATATCTCACCGGAATGATTTATTTTCTGAGATGTTTAATGTTGAAGTTTAATCCTTGAAAATCCTTGAAATCGAATTTTTCATTGTTACATGCATTAATTAGCAATTAATTCATATTAACGAAAATTGTCCCGGTGTTACGGTAAAAACTATTTTCTTGTGTGCATTGTACAAAAACTACATACACAATTAAAAAAATTGAATTGCCCAAATCATGTCCACACATATCTACCATAATCAAGCATTCAATTAGTGATTGTACATTGCATTAATTAATTAAAAATGGACATACATGTACATAGCACAGAGAGCACAGAAAATCACTGCCTACTGCAGTGACCAGCTGGTTTCCAGTCATGTTGGAGTGGAAGATTTATGTTTAACTCATTCAGGCCGAAGGACTTTTTAGAGCAAAACTTATCACTATTTGGCTTTTCACTTGGCAACACTATTTTTCAAAGGAAAATTTTATGAAGAATTGTAATGTAAATTCCATTATAGATTAATAAAATGGTAATATCATTCAAGTTAGAGCAAAACTCATGCAAATTTGAAGAGCAAAAGAGGGATTTCAACCTTTTCAGAAAGGGTTGCCAAATTGAAGATTTAGTGCACATTTCCCCTCCATCTTGTGCAGGAATTTATGCTCTTTCGTCTTGTGTTATTTTTAACAGTTGGTAATTATTACAGCCCCAAACCACATATTTGTGGTACTTGCTTGGTTTCGAATTGTAAATATTTGCTTGTTTTTGTATTTATTCCACCTGTTGAGACCGTTTTTGACTAAGAGTTTTCTTCATATTGAAGTTTTATACTGTAAAATTCAAAATAAAATACTACTTTCTTGCAAGATCTGCTATTTGAACTCAAAATGTTTTACTTTCTAGAAAGACAATCTCACTTTTTATAGACTTTGTACATTAAAGTCCCTGTGTTACGATACAATTTTGCACAATGTAGTTCATAGTTACATTGATAATAGATTGGGTTTTTTTTTTTTTTACAAAGAATACCCAATTATTATTACCGAGACTCTTCTGCACCAAATCAATGTACCTACTTTTCAGATTGTTCACTAACTTCACAGGTTTTTGCCATCAAAGTGAGACAACCTAATAGACTTTGTACGTGACTTTCAGATGTCCCGGTGTTACAGTCCCGGTGTTACGGTACCACTTTTTGTATTCTAGTTCATAATCATTTTCATGATACATTTTTCCAGATAACACCTAATTACTATTACTGGGTCTCTACTTAATCAAATCAATCTAGCCAATTTTCAAAATGTTCAAAATGTCCCGGTGTTACGGTAGTAGTTAATTATGCGTAACTTATTAATAAATTACAATTTTGTATTATTATTTTTTTCAAAGTTGCTTGCGATAAGAGTCAAAGATGTACAATTAAAGTTTGTTCTTACTCTCTACACTTAATTTGTTGTCTACATTTGAAAAGTGAAAATTTGTTCTGAAGTGTCCCGGTGTTATCGTGGAATTGCCCTCACCTAAATGTGATCTTCATTTCCAATGAAAACCGCCTTGTACGCTCAGTGTGATTTAAAGAAAATGAAGTGAAATTATCGTCCACTTGCCAAAGTGAACGTTTGCGTGATGTGGTTGGTCATAATGTATTTCATTGCAATTTACAATGTGACATAATGCGTAACAAATATGTAGAGAAATTTCGCTCGCCTGAAATCCATCTATAATATGAACGAATTATTCTTTGTGTATATATTTTCTCAAGTTTATTAATGAATACAGTCCCTTTAACTTGTACCGACGTAGTCTCCATAAACATTTTTCCAATAAAAATAAGTAGAATACAAAACACAGAGGAACATGCGCGTTAGATTAATGCAAAAATAGAATATAGGAAAAAGTACAACTATTTCTGTAGTAGTAAGCTTACATTACTCAAATACAAAATGTGCACACAATACCATAAAATGTGAGATAATTAAGTACACGAAAATAAATAAGTGAAAGACCATTAGGTTTTCGAAGAGTATAAATGCATGCACTCTTAAAATTCAATTCTTATAACAACCTGCGAGGTATCCCATTATGAAATAGAATTCATGGTAAAGCTGATTATACACAAATAGTTTTATAAGTTCACATGAAATAAGATGTCAATACCAAGTTTAGTAGGGGGGTGTGACGGTTACTGTACAGATCAAAGAATGCTACAAAAATTAAGTGATTCTAAGCACGTGGTTATGAGTGTGGATCGGAAAACACATAAGGACAAGTAACAACCACTTTAAAGTAATAATTTAATTTTAAAAATCATTCAGTTGAAACATGTATACCCGGAAGCCTGCGGTTATATTGGCGAAAGTATTGGTCAACCCAAACGTAAATTAATACTTCTTTGTGTCAAATCCTTTAAGACCTCTTTTACGGAGCTTCTAAAATATCTGTGAAACAGTGTGGCTTTTAAGGACACATACATCACAATCTTCATCCCCTTAACCCGTGGTGTCCTCAGACTATCCCTCGACTTGGCTCGTATCTCCTACAAACTGCTCCGCTGCTTCGTCAAAAACACTCGCGCCCACATCTTCAGCAGTGACAGCGGTCATCGATGTGCCGTCCTGCTCATCAGCCAGGCTGGCATCATAGGTAGGGTTGAACACGAAGCTCGACTCGACACCACTCTCAGACACCTCTCGTTCGACCTTATACTTGTCCCTGCTCCCAGGATCCAAAAATGTCGAGATGATCCCCGTCGATGTGGACGTTTGTTGGGATGTGTCACTGCTTCCTGCAGTTGATTTGGACCCAGACTTGGACTTGCCATCACAACACGTCACACTGTACATCTTGCGGATCAGAGGCTTACGGAGACAGTAAAGCAGGAAAATGAAAAGGCCTTGGAAGGAGTTGAGGGTGATGAAGATTGGTTGGGCCACCTGTAATACGAGTAGAAGATAGATAAAGGGAAATGACTAATACATTTTATGGCAGGTTATGGCATAAATATGGGCTTGTACAATCCTGGCCCGTTTTCTCACATGGCGAATTTGGACACAAAGTTATTTTTGAAGATAATATCTCAGCCTCTCCTAAAAGTGTGTAGGTGAAGCAATGTTAATTTCCTTGTTTATTGCCCCATCAGTGGTATTTCTTATTCTTATGAGAAATGTACGAAACAAAGTCTACCCACTCTACCTGCGCAACTTACTGGCCCTTCTCAGCAGGATAGATTCTAACGGAATAGCGAGCACACAAATATAATACGTTTGTTGCACCACAAATTGTGGTCCCTGCACAAATTGTCGCCGGCGACAATTTGTGCAAAATTTTACACCACAAATTGTCGCCCCTGCAGAAATTGTCGCCGGCGACAATTTGTGCTGCAGATGATGTTCCCATTTTTTACCCTCACGAACGACAATTTGTGCAGGCAAACTGATAACTAGTTGCACAAATTGTCACCCCTTGCACAAATTGTCACCAGTCCCTGTCTTCAAGGTACAGAAAATATTGCCGTGTGCGGTTGTGCCTGTGGTGTGTATGTAAGGTGTGTGTGTGTGTAGTGTGTGTGTGTGTGTGAGTGTGCGTGTGTGTATGTGTGTGTATGTGTGTGTGTGTTGCGCTCGGGCTGGCGTATGACGATGTTAGTATGGGCTAGGTTGTGTGCGTGTGCGTGTGTTACCGATGAGTGTTTAGCTGGTATGTGTGAGGATGTTGAGGTGGGTGTGTGCAATATATGTGTGCGTAACTGTATAAGTACGGAGTATTATGTGTGGGTGCATATTGATGGTGGTGGTTGTGTGATTGTGTGTGTGTGTGTGTGTGTGTGTGTGTGTGTGTGGACGCGCGCGCGCGTGTATGTGTACATTGTGTAGATGTGAAGTCGTGCATTTGTGTTGAGTAATTAGCCAATGGGTTTTGCATTGCCCTCTGTTTCATCGTTCTATAAATATAATGAAAAATACACAATGACGATGGTCATCGGGCGTACTATGATATTGGTGTGATTACAAAAAAAAATCATGATGTTGAGTGGAATTATAAACATATGTCAAAATACGATCACGCTTATGATCGTGCCAAAAAGGCAAAATGAAAATAATTGACAATGCTCGAGAGTAAAGACAGCGAGTCAGTTAAAGTCAAATTTCATTATCTCCTTCTAGGAATAATACGAAAACAGGGGAAACAGTTTATAAATTGTTTGTTCTGGTATTGCGCCACTTTTATGTGTTAGAACTAAAAACTTGACTGTGTTAACTGAAAATAGTGTCTGTTTCCATTGTCTTTATTCTCTTAGAGCAGTATTTGTGTTAACTGCACGTACACCACACACACATACACAAAAACACACACACACGCACACACACGCACGCACACACACACTCACGCATAAACGCACACACACACATACACACACTCACACACACACGCACACACACACACTCATACACACACGCTCACACATACACTCACACACATACGCACACACAAACACACACCTTTTATTTTGGTGTGTGCGTATTCATACACTTGAGTTATGTGTTGGTTATCATGTATTGTGTTTGTCAGGAATTATTACATTACCAAAAATGTAAGCCCCTAATGGCCTTGAAGGCTTCAACATAATATTGAATGTGTTTCGAGGGGGGGGGGGGGGCGACAATTTGTGGTGTCAGCCCCCTGCACAAATTGTCGCCGACGACAATTTGTGCAGGGGGTGACAATTTGTGGTGTCGGGGTTCTGCACAAATTGTCGCCGGCGTCAATTTGTGCAGTGGCGACAATTTATGGTGCAACATACGTCTAATACATTGCATTATATCGTCTTCTATTATCAACGTGTAAAAGGCCTTACGTCGTTACTTTACCTGAGAGAATTTTGGAATCAGCAGGAAATATCCCGTGATCCACGTCAGACCGAACAGCAGCAAGATGGAGATGGCATTCTGGACTCGCTCAATTTGGTCACGACGTTCACTGGCATCGTCCTTCTTGATACGGTTTGAGATATTAGCCGACCGAATCAGTGCTCGAACCACCAAGGCGAATATGATGAAGTTGACGATTAGTATGATAGCCACGGGAATGAGAAGTCCGCCGATCAGTGCCCAAGGTTGGAGGAAGCATCTGTGTGTTGGTTTAGGGGCGGTGATGAAGATATTCACCATTACTGCTTATGTAAAAAAAAATCGCCGCATACGTTCGTAGGGCCACCACTCCATTAATTAGAATTATATTTCTTCCATTTCGTTTTGACTCGGAAGTTGTAAATGCAAAATAGCAAGTCAGTTATCATTTTGTTTGCGTTCTTGAAAGTTGAAAAGCGTATAGTTAGCTTACAAATGTTGTAATCTATTATTTCCGTGTTCAACGTAACAGCACTTACATAATAGCACTTTGCATATTGTTTTTAAGGATGTATACATTTATGTAAAGAACTATTTCATACATGAGGATTCAATCGAAATGCATTGTTTATGAATTATTTAAAAATGATTGTTACACACTCACAAATCATCATAGGCATACGCTTTCCTGGCGACAGCCGCAGTCAGTACAACGACGATGGCTGGGATTCCTTGGGAGGAAAAATATACACAAATGTCATAATTGGTCATGCTACATCGTTAGCAAACTTACTAAATGGGAATCACTGCACTTCAAACACTATGTAGGCTTATACTGGACATGAGAGCACATGTGTCTTAAGAAACATGAAAAAAACGTGCACTGACATCAGCAAAATGAATGTACATCTCCAGCACATTTTTTATGGGATGTACTCATAATCTCAGATGCCATACTCCTGTGACTATTCATGCTACGAAAGATTTTTTCTTGCTAAAGGAGGGAAGATCCGTGCCCATTATTATTACGAGCTGCACCGACATAAGAACATCATAACTGCAGGGTGAATTAAAATATGTACCCCAGGCAGCCAGAGCAGCTTTCGTCATAAAGTTTTCAAAGTAGGTGTTGAAAACTTTCACGATGGTGAGGTACGTGTTGAACCCCTCAACGCCCATCCAAGCCAGTGACGACAGCATGCAGAAGTGAACGAGGGCCGCGAGGAAGCCGCAAGGACCTGGTGCAACCTCTGCGTAGTCGTCGACGGAGTCGATGCTAGTCATCACGACAAAGGTGATGTAGAGACAGAGCAAGGTGCCAGTGAGACAGATGAAGATCTGATTGGCCTTCGTTTTCCTCAAAGTTCTGTCATTGTAGTCGTGAAAAAGGACGGTTTAGAAGCTGACAAAATTACATGAATATGGAAGCAATGAAAACTCGGCTTTATGTGATTAACTAAGT
Source organism: Arbacia lixula (assembly GCA_963669155.1). NCBI lineage: Eukaryota > Metazoa > Echinodermata > Echinoidea > Arbacioida > Arbaciidae > Arbacia > Arbacia lixula. Next base: position 7,145,781 of record OZ022586.1, read on the forward strand.
AATAAAAACCCTGTCAGTATCGAAAGGCTTAAAGGACTACCCTAAAGAAGAAGACATGAAGGGAAAAAACATTTACTAGGAACATCTTGAAAGTCTTCACGAAATTAAGGGTTTCTACTTGATTTCGGCCTATTGATTTTGTCCCCAGGAGAAGAAACGAGTGTGCTGGAATAATATCACGTATTAAAGGTCATGCATTCAACGGTACCACCCGATTTACTTTGTTCTCCAAAAATCAAATCTCATGTCGTCCCTGTATACCCCCATCCATCAGCAATAATATGTTGCCAGTCTCAACGGCTGGAACTATTGAAATGAGAATTCAGATAATCTCGTGTGTGAGAACAGGTCTACCAGGAGTGTTGCGATTGAAAGCTATAAACAAATATATTTCAATACTTATTTTGATCTTTGAACAAATACTTAAAGTGTGAGCGATTGATTTTATTCAATGTATTTTGAATACGCACATGATGATTTAATTACATTATTAATTTTAATATGTTACATTTCTTTCACTTAACAAAATGTTGCTTAGATTGAGGGAGCAAACGCACTAATGCACAATTACACATCGTAATAATAAAGTCCTCTTTACATAGATTTGAATAATGCTGGTTGGAATAAGCAACAGAGCTTCAAATAAGCTTTGTTTTATCATTACTGAAACTGCATTGGATAATTCCGAACCAAGAGGCTGAAACGTTGATTTAAGAATGTTATTGTACTGGCAACAATCTTTTGAATGTACAAGTAAAACAAAATTGTAGGATTCAAATTGATTACCTGTTTGCGAGATATGTCGCCAGAGTAACAACCAGGCTGATGATGGATATGCCACAGCCTATGTACGTCAAAATTCCATATGCTTTGGGTGTTGGTGTTCTCACATGGTAGATATCCTATATAACATATGCGTTGTGCGATTGGGAATGAAAACATAAAGAATACATTGGGGGAAAGGCCGCGAGTAGGTCGACTCCCTCAAGCGTATGTGAGCTGTTAAATGATTACTCAAAGAGGCAAACTAACGATTATTCGTTTGACAAAAGAGAACGTGCCTGAATCATTTGGAATTATCAATTTGGTAAACAGTGACTAATGTAATCGTGAGATTACCCATCCATTTTCAGTTTGATTGCACTCTCTGAGAATGATACAGTGCGATCATCCTAGTAAATATTTTTTTGACTAACGCTCGTATGAGAAAACTCAACCAAATACAATCATGGCATTCATTTCAACATCGCATGCGATCCACCTCAATGCATCGTATGTAGGCCATTATTGATGGGATGCATCAAGTTGCCTTTTTTTTTGCGTATTTCACAATTGGCCATCAAAGCATTAAAACAGAAAATGAACACAAAATATAATATAACGTGGACATATTCAGTTGTTTCACACATACACTGAATGAAACAAATGTTGCAAAGTCACCATGATGACCGAGAAAGCTATAAATTGGTGAATTATCTCAAATCCCAACGCTTAAGAACGACTTGTTGTGGTTTCTCTACTCATGTCCCATGACAAATCGTTTGGTTATTACTCAGCACATGTTCACTCATTGTTATGTACCCGTTCATGTGTTATCATTGTGATATAAGAACAATTTCTCCTTACCATCAGCACAGCAAAGTTTGTGAGATGGTTGCATCCACACACGACTGTCTCCTCCGCCTCACTGCTCGGGGCAAACCTGGTTGCAATGCTCGATGGGTCCTGGGTGAACATAACTCCCGTGGAGGACACTAGCCGACAGCCCTCCCCAGACCACTCTCTCTGGACGTCATCCCAGAATACACATTGTGGATCGCTAAGACCAGACTTTGAGAAGGAGAATATAGTCATGATCAAACTGTTTGGTCTCTTAGAAACCAAATGCATTAAGATCATACAATAATTACGATAGAGATCGTTCTAAATATAGTGTTAATGTCTGTACATTGACTATGATCGTGATCTCCATCTTGACATTAGCCCGTGCTGCTTTAATCATCCTATATTTGTGATTGTGATTGTAAATTTGTGTTTATGTGTTGAGGCATACTAAAAGGATTAAGACAAAATTGAAATATAGCAACCTTCCTGCATGTAAAAAAGACTCGGCAGTGAATGCCCGTCATACTCGGAACAAGTTTCGATTTCTCACCGCAATTGGTGTGAAGGTGAAGTTGATAAGGTCTGTGAGCCCGGAAACCTTTCCTTCACCGACACTGAGGGACGCCACCGGTGTGTTAGCCGACCGGTTGAACGCTTCATTGTTCGCACTGGTGTTACGCACTGACTGGGATATGAAGAGGGCTGGTGTCGAGTAGATGTTAAAGCTAAAACGGACGTTGTTATTACTGCCATTAGCGTTGGCGTCAGGTGAAGAGTCCAAAACGGAAGCAAACGCTGATGGGATTTCGACGGCGGCAATTACGGCATTTGTCTCGCCTTGTGTCATGTCAGTTCCAGTACGTGTGACGAGAGTGATTGTAGCGTTGGTTAGATCGGAAGAGCTCGATCCAGACACAGTAAACACCAGTCCTTTTGATATGTCTTCCTCGGGAACACTTTGCAACTGTAGGTTAAGGAAAATTAAGTTTCATACGCAAATTCACATTCCCCTGAAACTGTATATCTCTTCACACTTATTTTTTGTTTTCCATATTCTTTATTTGATTTCATTCACATAATGAAATAAACAATTTCACTTTATAACAGAATTACAAATCCATAAACGTAATATTTCTATTGATTCAATAAACACAATAAAGTATGATATACCACTTGTATATAAACACAATATATATGTGCCATATATGTGCCTTAACCCCCACCCCCTACCCCCGTCACACACACACACACACACACACACACATACACAATAACCAGTCCGATGGGTTGCATTGCTCACTTCCAGTGACCTGTCATCTCCTCTTGCATAGAGATAAAATGTTGCCATCCTCTGAATGATTTCACGTCTGACACGTGATTGTTTCGTATTTTTATTTCTAATCGAGCTAGGTCTATACCTACCATCTGGTTGTCATTTCCGTCAAAATTATGAATAAATGCCAATTATGTATCATACTAATTTGAACTAGCTCGGTGAATCCAAGATGGTAGTACAAAGAGGATAGACTCAAATTCATGAGAAACTACACGATTCAACGAAGACTGGGGAACCAGCAAATTGCAATTCTATTTGTAGCAAATATCTATATTGGCGCCTACGATCAGGCTACGAATATTAAGCGGACATGCACACTTCTTCACCTGAACCGCCACATTTGGCTGCGTGATGGTCACAGGCGAACCCTCAGCTACTTCAACTTGGCTAAGCTGTTCCTCGAAGTCCTGCACGACCTGACTGATGGCGCCACTTTCTTCCTCCGCCGTCTGGAGCTGAGCGATAGATACATCAGCTATGTTGCTAACGATGCTCGTGACCGATGTTGTTATCTAAACCAATTGTATAATAAAACCAATATACTCATTGTCATGACAACAGTTATTTGCCTTCTTGTTGTAATTTATTACGAAAGCTCTTAAGGTTGTATAATGATAAAAAAAAAATATAAGTATGATCGATTCAACTTTATGTATATCATGTATATAGATGTGAGTTGGTTGGTATGTATGCTTGTTTGAATATCTCCTTACATCTTCGACTGTCGCTTGTCCGCGGGTGTTTTTTTTTCTTTCCCCCCTCCTGCCGTGCTTTAACTTAATCTTAACCCTATTTATTTCGTGCATCCTTTCATAAATGCTCACAAGAAAGGTTTATCTCTTGATCTCCCTTTTTCTCTTCCTATCGTTATCTACATGTATAACTGGAAATACATTCAATTAACGTTCAAATCCCCTTGACATATCATTTAAGGGATAGGCCAAGCATGTTCATGTACAATCATGAACATATTAAAATACATTATATTCTGAATCTTTAACATCGGTAAAAACGGTTAACATTTCTCGATTTCTCTCACTGTTCTCCCATGTTTAGCAAGGGGTTGAATTTCGACGATAGCCTAGTAACTTGGCTAAAATCCCGATAACTTTACTACTTGTTATGCCAGTACTGACCTCCACAACGGCAGCTTCGTCCGTGATATTCTGCTCAACAATTTTGGAAATTAGCTCCGCAATGGCGGTTATGTCCTCTGACATTATTTGCTCCGTGTTCGAAGTGACAATTGAAATCTGTTCGCTAACTTCAACAATGGACGCATTCGCCAAATCAACCTGAATTGTTACAAAAGAGGGAACATGAAATGACAGACAAATAGTTAATAAATATACAATGCCTCGACAGCTTGACCTAAAGGGATAGGGTATATTTACAAATAGCTCTGCATTTTATGTATAACTTGCTTTGGTTTGCTATTCTTTGCATGTACAACCAATGTTCGGAAATATATGAGTTTTATGCTTGTTTTGTTTAATCCAAAATAAAGTTGAAGACAGCAAAATGGGACAAGTTAATCATCTGTACCTTTTTTGTATTTTACATGTTTAGGGACATTTAACGAAGTTGATACCCTAAATGTGATGTTTTCATAAGGGATGCTCCTAGTATCATCATAACATTACACTTTTTAATTAATAAAATAGTTTCATACAAGCAGTAATACTCCAATTAAACTTCTTAAAAGGAATCCTTCGTTTCGCAATATTTCTTGTTCGCATGCAGTTTCCTAAGAACTCCAAGTAATGTAGCACAATTAGGTAGAGGTCTGCATCGTGAATGGTTTTCCAATAGCATAAGTGCCAAACCATTGCAAGAAGACATTCCTCAAACTTCAAACCTTAAATAAAAACAAAAACATCAACTCCGAACGAAAGGTGTACATGAATACGAAAAGAATAGAGACGGTAGTTTTAACAAAAGTACATAGGAGTTGCAAGTACGTGGAAGATCGTCTGTATTGCGCGCCAAAGTCAAGTTATGAAGCAAGATTCAAAGAATGTAGATCTAGGAAACATGTTACGGAAGACTTGTACTTCAGGTGGGCTTATGACGAGCTTATTACCTGTGATATTTCTAGAAGTAAGTCTGAGACATTTCTAAACAGGCCGCAGTTTTCCTCTGGACTCCAAGTACTCTGTTGAATGAAATCCCCAACACACAGGGCTCGAGCGATCGGCTCACCAGCTAAAATTTCAAAGAAGAGATCACGATTATGCCTAAAATGGTTGTTGCCATGGAAACGATATGAACAAATAAGACAATTTTATAAGAAAACAATTCAAATACATTTAAATACGTCGCACAAATCCTAATCCTAGTTTATATTATTATGAATAATTAGATGCCAGAATGGTAGTAATCATGATTGAAGTATTTCTAAGCGATAACTGTCATACCTCGAATGATTGTTGCTATGAAAACGCCATGGCGGCAAAAATAACATTGATATGGTAAGCACATAGAAAGCAATACCAAGGTGATGTGAGGCACTTTCATTTCTTGGGCTTTCTAACTGTCTAATCGCCTTAGCCAATGTATCTCGTAATCTGTATGCTTTGTTTTCAACTGGTTGTGGATGTAGGTGTTAGACCATTGCTATGATATCTCACCAATCAAGAAGTAAAATTTCAGAACAGGTTAAACATGTATATCATTTCACCATATTTGTCTATATCTATATATCGCAAGTTTATGGGTTGATCGCAATTGTTAGTCGTGTCAATGCCAAATACAAGTTGTTATTAGGGCAACGGCATGATAGAAGATAAAACAATTTACCATTATTATCATCTTGCTTTTCATTATCCCTCTCTTTTTTCTTTCTTTTTTCTTTTTTTTTTTTTTTGTTTGGGTGGGGGAACTACGTACCACTAACAATATTCATGTAGATAGTAATTTGTGTATTTTTGTTGTCTGGTTGATTACAATCAATATTCATATTCATATTGTTAGGCGATTATTGTGGGCATTTAAAAGTTGTTATGCTAACATACTAATTAGATAAGGGAAGTTCAGAAAATGTCATACCATAAAAACACAACATAAGTGTGTAGAGATACATAGCTCAGCATCCAAATTAAATGCAAAAAACTGTTCCAAGTTTTCCTAGTCAATTAAAGCCATGATCAGGGTCCAATAAGGATTTTTGCTACAGCAAATCGCGATTGATGGAAAAAAATATGAAAGCTAACTAACTGAAACCAAATTATTGTTTCTGAATTAACTAGGTATTGGACTATCATAGATATCTTGTTGATTGCAATCAATATGTGGATATCTTATGTCAAGCACTATGGGGAAGGGGGGCACAAATCACAATTTTCAGGCTTCTTCAGATGCTTCATTGCTGTCACTGGCCATTAATCCCAATCCATTAGACAGAATGTCAGCATGACTATCCATTACACCACATCATTACCAAAAATGGACACAAATGGAAATACAGTCAGAGGGTCCGGTAGATACATGGATGTTGCATGCTCATGATGAAGATGTCTAGCAGTCTAAGATATCTACCAGATAATGTTTTACAATGTGCAGGAAGAGTCTTTGAATGATGACAGTGATGAAGGTGAAAATTAAACTTTACTTTTAAGGTACAATATGTTTACCTTACTATTGAGTTTGTAAACCTACATATATGTATATAACATAAATGTAGCATAATACATCATATTGTGGTATAATAAATTCGATTTTTGCACCATGGTATTGAATTTGTAAATGCCAATTATGTATGACCTTGAAAACCTTGAATTTCCGGATTTTATGTGCAATCAATAGCACAGTGACAAAAGTCATATACATGTACCTTGTTACTTTGAATATGTTCTGTGGTGTTTTCTAGGTTGAGTTCTCAAATAATTGGTATTTTTGTTATGTATTTTCCAAAGCAACAATATTTGCCATGACTCTCGAAGGCATTCGTCTAGGAAGCTTGAAATTCATATTTCTATGCACTTTCAGTGTGTCTTTTGGTGTTAAAGTGGGTGAAATGTATATGCCTCATTGATACATTGCCATGCTAACTACCAAGTACATGTAGTTCAAACTGAGTTCAAAATATTGTGACATGTGATGACCTTGAATGACATGGATTTTGATTTTAATCACATAATATATATATATATATATATATATATATATATATTATTAAAGTTCAAACAAAAATATGTCCCCCCCCCCCCCCACCTTCAAAGGGCGATTTAAAGTTTTAAGCCTCTCAAATGCGCATAGTTTTATGGGGCTTACCTAACTTACCACGTAGGGCCTATTTAAAAGCTCAAACTTACCCTTAGTCGTGTTAAATGGACAGACGCCTGTTGAAATTGCCCAAGTTCCATTTTCCCCATGTGGAAAGCTCACCGTTCCGAATAGGGGTGAAGTCCATGAAGTGTTCAAGCAGAGTCCTAAAGAACAATTGATTTTTATTATTACAGAATTCCATCTTACGGTGTTAGATCGACATATTGTCCCGCCTTTCCAGCCCCCACCCCATAATCGGAAACCTTGATAAAATAAATGAATGTATAAAACAGCATTGACCTACTTCATCACAAAATTTCAGATGTCTCAAACTGAACTGGAAACACGGCCTGTATATTATTCCCCGTCTCAAAACCTATGTCAAAACATTGAGTATGCCTATAGCTATGTCAACGAAAATGAGGAATTAAATATGTGTAATATACATTTACCAATATTCTGAACAGTTATAGAGGAAGCAACGAAATAGCCATCGGATCCTGTCGCAAGGCTTGTAAGGGATTGTGACACTAGAGCCTGTTCATCTAGAGCCGAAAGACTTGTTTCCTCAATGTATACATTCATGTCAACGATGACGCTCCCAAAGCGAAGGTTGCCGCACACAACGGTCGGTGTCAGCTCATCGAATCCTACGCTGTTCTGTAAACCATTCTGAATCTGAAGAATGCATATATAGCTTTGACACATTAACATGTAAGAATAGATATCTAGATGTATAACAATGTAGATGTATATTAACATATCAATAAATATGTATACATAAATATCTCAGAAGAGTTTAGAAACTCGAGGCATGCTAGCATGATCCCCTCCCTGTTTTAAACAAAGCTGCATACACATAGTAGTAAGGTAAGGAAAGCGTGTTCCATCCTGCAATTGAATGAGGGAAGACCGTAAAGATCTTGACAGTGGAACTTAGCATACCGACATGACGGAGAACTGTAATTCAAAAGTACGCGAGTTCTGAGTGACTCAAGGGAAATTGGTGTGCGACTGTATACACAAAAAATATATTTATGGTGATGTATTCATATCTGTACCTTCTAAGGGGCCTAAGAATATTTCCAGCAAAGATATGTCACATTGTGTTAAACTATATATGTAAATATTATACCTATGCATCAATTCAAAGTTTTGTTACATACGAAGTTGCTGATGGTTTGTGTCGTTTGTTGATACAGCTCAGACGTCGGATCAATCACATCACCATCGTATTCCACTGCAAATATTGCGTTTGAGACTAGTATATTTGCCAGGCCTGCAATCAAGAAAAATTGATTTGTAGTTTACCAAAGAATGAGATATACCCTCCAATCTTTTATCACTTTTTTTTTCAAAATATTCAAAATATTTAAAATATTTCCATCACAAATTAATATTTAAGATTAACCCACTACGCCACACCCCACCCCACCCCTCCCCCTACCGCTTGTCAAAGCACGTGAACAAAAAGTTGGCCTGCTTGTAAAGGCAAATTCTAAACTGGTGGAATAAGTGGAAAAGAAGCTGGTGCATAGGCTGCTACCAACCCAAGTGTTTTAAGTCAAAATAATGGGCAAACCTATTTCCTCTTCTTTTCCGTCGTGAGTATGCTTATAGAAAATGGAAATTGGATTGCCCCGGTATGCGTTCTAGGACTCGTTTCATACACCCACCCATTCCTCGACAATTCCGCTGAAATAATTCCTCCTCAAAATAGAGCTTACAGGAAATCTACTTTTCATGTATCGCTAAATTAACACTACTACCTCACTTTTGTTCTTTTACATTCAGATTTGTGCAAAAAACACGCATATGTGTAAGAGTGTGTGTGTATATACATGTACGTACATGTATGAATTGACACTGCTATTTCCTTTGTGTTCTTCCAGGTTGAGATTTTTTCAATGTGTTCATATATACATATCACAGAAAACGCGTGTAAATATGTATTTTTGTGTAAATATGCATGGGTGTATGTGCCCGTTCATTGAATTGGCGAGTCCGACCATTTGCCCCCCCCCCCCTCCAATCCCCAAATAACACACATACACGTGTGTGTTAGTAAAAGAAATATCCTAGAACACCTATTTCACAAACTTTACCTGTCACATAGAGGGAAGCCCAATCTGTGTCCAGTGTCTGCCCGTCCAGCCCATGTCCTCTGCAGAAGTAATATCCAATGTCGCTGGGTTTGATCGAGGAAATGGTGAAGGGACTTTGGTTCTCGGTGTTTGGGATGACCAATTCGTCTTTGAACCACTCGTACCGCTCGACGTTAGCGAATCCACATCGCAGCTGTACGCGCGTGTTAATGTCTGCTATTTGGCTGGTAGGATGAGTGGTAATTTCCAGCGGAACTGTTGGAAGAAACCGGTTTTGCATTTATAGATCTTGATCACGTAGGTACACGACTTTAACATTACAGTCATATTTACGAGAAGAGGTTAATCATGATTTTAAGGTCTATGGTAATGCTATTAAAAAAAAATCCATACTCTTGAAAACTAACAAAAATAATGAAAACATGTGTCAAACTGATATTATTCAAGGAGAAGAATTTATTTTCGGGAGGCGAGATTCGTGACATTTTAGTAACGATAAGCTAGATTCGCAATAAGCATTTTAATATTAAAGTACATTTAATTTTTCTGACAGATCGGGCCCAACACATGGGTGCGTATCAGATACTTAAATCAGACCACACCAAAGCCTACTGTGTTGATCTGAAATATCATGAAGTATCATTAAATAAATCTAAGCCAACGACATCCGTTAGTCACAGTTGGATGGAAGGTTAACTGAGTTTGGGTTTCAATACATTTTAGAAATTGTCATGCCTACTGTGGTAGCGACCACAGTCTACATTCATATACCGTATTGCACCGCTCAATGCGTTGGTCAGCGAGGCTCCGCTCGCATCAACATATCACTTGTACAATGGCCACTCTACCTTTGATGATGCGTACATTTTGATTCAAGGTTCAACTGTTTTGTTATTATTTATCCATAAGTGTCAAATGTCTTTACACCTAGTATTTCACTTTCATAAGTTTCACCGGGTTGTTAGAATTAAAATACTATTATGCAAGCCTTGTTGACTGGAGAAAGTGTATTTTCATGGTGCCTAAGTAATCATATTTTCTTTGCATGATTGATACCAGACACAAAATTATTACAGTTATTACAACAACGTACATTCATGCTCGCCTCACAATCATAAATGTTGAAGTTGTGAATAGGAAACCTTACGTGTAACCACCGACATGACGTCACAGTGTACCCCTTCAAAGTTGTTTTGGCAGTCACAACGGTATTCTCCGGCTTCTGGGTTGACGCACATCCCATTCACACATGGGTTGAGGACAGGACAAGGGTTAGAGATCACTGCGAGAAGGAAGCACACAAGGTAATATTACCCATGCATGATGATGGATGTAAGGTGGCGTTTGTGGATCAGTATACATTGTATATCCAAGAATACGTTACTATCGTTTTGCAGCAAGTAAGGGAGAGGCGTTCACAAGTATCATGGTACATATTCATGTTTATATCTTAAATCTAGGAAAATGCTTTCCGTAGTAATTTCAATCCGAAAATCAATTGCAGGCATAAACCCAGTATTCACACTACATTCATGATTTTGACAAATATATCTCTTGTATTTGTATTTCAGTATCTTGTATTTACAGCGGCTAAAAGTTTATATTTAGATCACAAAATGTAATGTCTCATGTGCTTTACCTAAAGTGTATAATGGTGCATATGTGAGGTCAAGCAAACGGACATTTCATTCCCTAAAATGAAATTGTACTAATAGAAATGTTTCTATGGGCATGATGACTATCACGCTTAACTGTTTGCACCTAATCCACAAGATGGAACCTTTCCGATTATTGCCTTTCCGATTATGTTCCAGTTTGTGTGAGGTGATACATAGACTTTTCTCTCGGTCACCGATACTAAAGTATGCATGTTTAATACATACGTGTAGATTTGTGGTTATATTTTATATAACATGTATAAAGGAATCGTTTTATTATTTCCCAAAAAAGAAAACAGTCAAAATATATAAACATGATTCATATTATACTATCGTTGTTTCCATTTATTGTAAGACTTGTTGGTTGTAATAAAAATTAGGTGTGTTCAATTTCCAAAAGTGAGTCTTAAATTGAGCATTGTTTTGAAATAAAATGTGTCAAAATACAATGACAAACGGGTGTTCCAGAATATGTAGGTGTGAAGAAAGAAAGTGTCTAGGAGCTGGGAAGTAGCTGACAGTTACAAGTTTAATGGAGTTTTCGGCTGTTAGGCCTTCTTCAGTTTCTTGCTCATTTGTGAGCTGTCTGTACTAAGGTTATGCTTGTTTGGTTGATATAATATGTGTGTGATATGTGATATGTGTGTATTAATTATGCGGAAATAACATATTTGTATATACTCACATTCACATACTAGGCCATCTCCAACGTAAGTCAGAGGGCACGAGCAAGTGTAGGAACCAAAGTTGTCAGCACAGTCGGCGTTGTCCGCACAGTCATTTTTCGTCGGGTCAAGACACTCATTGATATTTACGCATGACATTGACGAGTCTTTGATATAACCGTCTGCACAGTCGCACGTAAAGTTTGTTGTGTTTGGCGTTCTCACACATAGCTGAACCCCCGGACAGTTCTCTGGGTAATCACAGGGATTGTATTCTAACATATAGAGCGAAAATAAGAGACACAACCATACGGAGATATTACGACACAGAGACAGAGAGTTAATCATAGGAGACACGTATGTGAACAGGGAGAATAAGCAATATGGAACGGATATAGATTGATGATAGATTGAGCGGAGAGGTTCCACTCACTTTAATTTTATATTCACCGAGCAGTAACTAGAAATATATCATTCATAAGACTTTGCAAAAATCCGAAATGGCTTTTAAATTGCGTTTCTACCTATTCATTGCACTATGTGTTCACGAAACAAAGGCATATTCTCTTGAATCACTCAAGGCGCTTGAATTACTTTTATATATTTTACTTTCCAAAATCAACTTCGCCTGATGATGCGCTTAAGCTGCACTCCACTCTCCTCTACGTAATGTGAATAATATTTCAATGTGCATGATATGTAATATTTCTTATCAATGTTAAACACAATGCCCGTGTCTCGAGATCAAACAACTGCATTTTATCATGATATATAGTCAATGCTCAATATATTTGTAATATTTTCTGTAATATCGTTATGTCATATTCGAAGATGATTTCGTTTTTTCTACATATCGACAACTCTGATTGCAGTGTATCCTACCTTCCATGCAATCATCTCCTGTGAATTCCTCTGTACACCTGCATGAGAAGCTCACCCCTTCCGCTACACACGTACCTCCATTCCCACAAGGATTGCCGGCACAGGGGGCAGCTTGGAAATATCAAAAGGGTAAAGTATCATTGGTGGAATCTATTGGAAATGTCGGTTGTGAGTAGGATGAACAGTTCAAATGGTATTAGAATGGAAAAGATCGGCGAGAGATGCCCTTACCAATGCCACACCTTTGTCATAGGATTTTTCATGACATTCTCGACTAGAGATATCTGTGAACATGGGACTGGGAGTACGAACATGATTTACATGATTTACCTTCCGTAACGAACAACAGCAAAATTACAAACCTGGTTAAGCTCTGTTTCCCTCTTTTTTTACATCTGCAGGATACACGTGGATGTCTTCACACGAATCAAACTTTGCCAAACCAAACGATACAGGTAGAATTATTTCAAACGTATATATTACGTGTTGGGATGTTTTGAGGGTGATATTCACACGCTTCTTCACACTTGCACAATACAAGTGACGGGTGTGACAGCGGCTAAGAACTCTCCCTACAACTTTAGAATACGGAAACACCCCGAATTGTCGACAAGAAAAGGTTGCCTTATCATATGATGCTGGTATTGAATAACACGATGCTTGTCGACGTCCTGCTTTTCTAATCGGAACTTGCCTGTATGTGCACATAGATTAAACCTTTACATAAACATACTTATGGATGCACTTTGGGCTCGACTCCCTGTGCCTTGACTGTGCCCCTGCCTACCTCCACTACGACAACGCCCCTATATCACGCATAGCACCTTCCTAAATAATGTGCCCGGTGGAAGGATTAATATACATAGTAATGACTATCAATGTTACTGTCAACGTACCAGTAATGTTGTCAACATTGCTGACACTGAAAGAATCGTCTACGATGTTTCCAGCGGTGTCTTTTGCTGAACAGTTGACTCTTGTCACACCGAGAGGAAAGGTACTTCCTGAAGGTGGACTGCAGGTCACGGTAGGCGAGATATCGCAGTTGTCCGTTGCAGTGACATTGAATGATACCACAGCATCGTATGAACCTATGTCGCTAAGTGCATAGATGTCCGGTATGTGTGTAAATACAGGTGGCTCGATATCTGTAGGTTTGAAATTGGAGACACAGCGATCACGTTATTTGAATAACATTGCAACGAGGAATTAGATTCTATATCTACATTCACTTCGAATTACACATTTATACTATCATCAAAAGAGACCTCTCTTTTAATCAGAATTTGATTGAACAGTGTTAATCCTGCTGCTCTACGTTGGGATGATTCAATGATTTCGAGTTGTTTGTTATCCTTTTATATAGCTTTCCCGAAGGAAGTTCAGGAATTATCGAACGATGAATTCTTTATTTTGAAGGTATGAAATATTCTCAAACGTACATGTCTTATACAATATGGAAAAAAATCTTTTGCAATTTTCATCTACCAAGCAGGAAATCATAATCAATATTATGCAATAACTATTAAAACTCCTGAAAACGTACCAGTAATGTTGATTTCGAAATAATCTTCTAGGATGTTTCCAGTGGTGTCTTCTGCTGAACAGTTGACTCCTGTTACTCCAAGATCAAAGGTACTACCAGAAGGTGGATTACAGGTCACGTTAGGGGAAGTATCGCAGTTGTCCGTTGCAGTAACGTTGAAAACTACCACAGCGTCGCATGAACCATTATTAGTGACTGCGGCGATATCCGGTATTGCTGTAAATTCCGGAGGCTCGTTATCTGTACGTTTGAGTTTGAAAGTCACAGGGAACACATTATTTGAAAAAAATATGTGAAGATACGAATAATTAATATCTCTTTCCTAACCTTGGATTACAGATTGATTATGTCATCAAAAGATGGTTGTATATTTCTAAATTATGTAATGCTCTCAAAAATACATGATCTCTTGATGGAAATGATACTAAATACTGTGTGACAAAAATGATTCGGACGTTATATTTAAACTATTTCAATGAGGAAAGTTTTACCAGTAATTACAGAATAGTTGTAATGACGACTAAGATTGCTGACAAAAGGCGTACCAGTTGTGATGACATTGAAATAACCTATGGCGTGTCCAGCGAAGTTTTCTGCTGAACACTGGACTCTTGTCACACCAGGAGCAAAGGTACTTCCGGAAGGTGGATTACAGGTCACAGTAGGGGACGTATCACAGTTGCCCGTTGCAGTGACGTTAAAAGATACCACAGCATTGCAGAAACGAGTATCGGTGACTGCGGCGATGTCCAGCAATGAGGTAAAAGATGGGGCCACTGAATCTATTTGTTTGAAATGGTAAGACCATAATTAAGTTATTGAGGGAGCCTGAATATAACTTGATTACACTATAAATTTCTGTTTTGTGCAGAACCGGATCACTGGATTTCCGGCTACATGGCATACTATATAGGTGATGTACTATCATCCCCTCATTGCTAACCCTGCTAATTGGATGTTAAGCAAAATACCTCCGAGTCCGTTCATAGCATGAAAAGTTGATAAAAAAAAAATGAAAATTGGAGGGCTGACGAGGAATGAGAAACAATACACAATGCCTCTCATTATTGTGGATAACGTACCAAAAACAATCACATTGAAATAATCCCATGCGTTGTTTCCCGCGATGTCATTTGCTAAACAGTTGACTCTTGTCACACCAAAAGTAAAGGTACTTCCCGAAGGTGGACTGCAGGTCACGTTAGGGGAAGTATCGCAGTTGTCCCTTGCAGTGACATTGAAAGATACCACAGCATTGCATGAACCATTGTCGTGAACTGCATAGATGTGCGGTATGGCTGTAAATGTCGGTGCCTCGTAATCTGCAGGTTTATAATGGTAATGCACAGCGATCGTGTTAATTAACCTCGAAATACGGATTGATATTATTAAAAAAAAAGTTCTTTTAGAACGAAAATCTTTCGAGTAAAACAGAATATGATTGGACAGTTCAATACTTGCTGCTCTACGAAAAAAATACTTTTCCTATCTTTCCTTTTTGTCTGAGTACCATTGTTGTTATTATTAAAGGTTTTCAAACGGAAATGCATTATTAAGGATTATCTGATAAAAACGGATTACGTATTTTGAAGGTATAAAGTGTTCTCAAATGCAGTTCATCCCTTCTTTATGTTTTAACAAATAATCTTGGAGAGTTATCAAAGTAGAGATTTGCAAATTTAACAAATCAAACAGGAAAGCCTAACCATTATTGGGAGATCATTTTTTATCACTAACATAATTGCTTACGAACCAGTAATATTGACATCGAAATTATCCTCTACAACGTTTCCAGCGATGTCTTCTGCTGAGCAGTTGACTCTTGTCACGCCAAGAGGAAAGGTACTTCCCGAAGGTGGATCACAGGTCACGTTAGTGTAGGTATCACAGTTGTCCATAGCAGTGACATTGAAAGATACCACAGCATCGCAGGGGCCGTCATGGGTAACTGCATCGATGTCTGGTATTGCTGTAAATACCGGTGCCTCGTTATCTGTAGGTTTCAAATTGTAAGACACGGATATTACGTTATTTGAAAACAGAATAGATCCAAAGAGCTTTTATTTTTTAGTTTTCCTTTCTAAACAAATTAATTATGATCTAAAAAGAGTGTTTCATTTAGCATGTCTGTCTTTTGGGTTAATCTAAATGTGATTGCAAGGTGTCAACTGCTATTTCTTTACTATCTTTAAGTAAAAGTCATAATATCATTTTCATACCTTCTCCGTCTGAATACGTTTTGTTTTAATAATATACCTTTCCAGAAGTGAATTCATTGTTTCTTTAAGATGTTCTAATATGAACAGACAATATATGTTTTAAAGAAAAGAATGGTTCTCAAAAGTACATCTTCTCTTCTAGGAGTTCAATATAAATAGTGTTTCAGGATAAGCATAGTTCGGATATGCAATCAAAACATATCCAAACACAATAGCATTACTAGCATCATGAGAACGTCTTTACTCATTTTCAAAACTGCTGAGAACGTACCGGTAATGTTGATATTGAAATAGTCTTCGACGAAGTTTCCAGCGGTGTCTTCTGCTGAACAGTTGACTCGTGTTACTCCAAGAGCAAAGGTACTACCAGAAGGTGGATTACAGGTCACAGTAGGGGACGTATCACAGTTGCCCGTTGCAGTGACGTTAAAAGATACCACAGCATTGCAGAAACGAGTATCGGTGACTGCAGCGATGTCCAGCAATGAGGTAAAAGATGGGGCCACTGAATCTATTTGTTTGAAATGGTAAGACCATAATTAAGTTATTGAGGGAGCCTGAATATAACTTGATTACACTATAAATTTCTGTTTTGCGCAGAGCCGGATCACTGGATTTCAGGCTGCATGGCATACTATATAGGTGATTTACTATCATCTTCTCATTGTTAACCCTGCTAATAGGATGTTAAGCAAAATACCTCCGAGTCCGTTCATAGCACGAAAAGTTAATCAAAAAATGAAAATTGGAGGGCTGACGAGGAATGAGAAACAATACATGATGCCTCTCATTATTGTTGATAACGTACCAAAAACAATCACATTGAAATAATCCTCTACGATGTTTCCCGCGATGTCATTTGCTAAACAGTTGATTCTTGTCACACCAAAAGTAAAGGTACTTCCCGAAGGTGGACTGCAGGTCACGTTAGGGGGAGTGTCGCAGTTGTCCGTTGCAGTGACATTGAAAGATACCACAGCATTGCATGAACCATTGTCGTGAACTGCATAGATGTGCGGTATGGCTGTAAATGTCGGTGCCTCGTTATCTGCAGGTTTATAATGGTAATGCACAGCGATCGTGTTATTTAACCTCGAAATACGGATTGATATTATTAAAAAAAAAAGTTCTTTTAGAACGAAAATCTTTCGAGTAAAACAGAATATGATTGGACAGTTCAATACTTGCTGCTCTACGAAAAAAAATAATACTTTTCTTATCTTTCCTTTTTGTCTGAGTACCATTGTTGTTATTATTAAAGGTTTTCAAACGAAAATGCATTATTAAGGATTATCTGATAAAAACGGCTTATGTATTTTAAAGGCATAAAGTGTTCTCAAATGCAGATCATCCCTTCTTTATGTTTTAACAAATAATCTTGGAGAGTTATCAAAGTAGAGATTTGCAAATTTAACAAATCAAACAGGAAAGCCTAACCATTATTGGGAGATCATTTTTTATCACTAACATAATTGCTTACGAACCAGTAATATTGACATCGAAATTATCCTCTACAACGTTTCCAGTGGTGTCTTCTGCTGAACAGTTGACTCGTGTTACACCAAGATCAAAGGTACTCCCCGAAGGTGGATTACAAGTCACGTTAGGGGAGGTATCGCAGTTGTCCATTGCAGTGACATTGAAAAATACCACAGCATCGCATGAACCATTATCAGTGACTGCGGCGATATCCGGTATTGCTGTAAATTCCGGTGGCTCGTTATCTGTACCTTTGAGTTTGAAAGTCACAGGGAACACATTGATTGAAAAAATATGTGTAGATACGAGTAATTGATATCTCTTTCCTTACCTTGGATTACAGATTGATTATGTCATCAAAAGATGGTTGTATATTTCTACATTATGAAATGCTCTCAAACATACATGATCTCTTAATGGAAATTATACTAAATACTGTGTGACAAAAAATGATACGGACGTTATATTTAAACTATTTCAATTAGGAAAGCTTTACCAGTAATTACAGAATAGTAGTGACGACTAAGATTGCTGAAAAAAGGCGTACCAGTTGTGTTGACATTGAAATAACCTATGGCGTGTCCAGCGAAGTTTTCTGCTGAACACTGGACTCTGGTCACACCAGGAGCAAAGGCACTTCCCGAAGGTGGATTACAGGTCACAGTAGGGGAGGTATCACAGTTTCCCGTTGCAGTGACGTTAAAAGATACCACAGCATTGCAGAAACGAGTATCGGTGACTGCGGCGATGTCCAGCAATGAGGTAAAAGATGGGGCCACTGAATCTATTTGTTTGAAATGGTAAGACCATAATTAAGTTATTGAGGGAGCCTGAATATGACTTGATTACACTATAAATTTCTGTTTTGTGCAGAACCGGATCACTGGATTTCCGGCTACATGGCATACTATATAGGTGATGTACTATCATCCCCTCATTGCTAACCCTGCTAATAGGATGTTAAGCAGAAGACCTCCGAGTCCGTTCATAGCATGAAAAGTTGATAAAAAAAATGAAAATTGGAGGGCTGACGAGGAATGAGAAACAATACACAATGCCTCTCATTATTGTGGATAACGTACCAAAAACAATCACATTGAAATAATCCCATGCTTCGTTTCCCGCGATGTCATTTGCTAAACAGTTGACTCCTGTCACACCAAAAGTAAAGGTACTTCCCGAAGGTGGACTGCAGGCCACGTTAGGGGAAGTATCGCAGTTGTCCCTTGCAGTGACATTGAAAGATACCACAGCATTGCATGAACCATTGTCGTGAACTGCATAGATGTGCGGTATGGCTGTAAATGTCGGTGCCTCGTAATCTGCAGGTTTATAATGGTAATGCACAGCGATCGTGTTATTTAACCTCAAAATACGGATTGATATTATCAAAAAAAAGGTCTTTTAGAACGAAAATCTTTTGAGTAAAACAGAATATGATTGGACAGTTCAATACTTGCTGCTCTACGAAAAAAATACTTTTCCTATCTTTCCTTTTTGTCTGAGTACCATTGTTGTTATCATTAAAGGTTTTCAAACGAAAATGCATTATTAAGGATTATCTGATAAAAACGGATTATGTGTTTTGAAGGTATAAAGTGTTCTCAAATGCAGTTCATCCCTTCTTTATGTTTTAACAAATAATCTTGGAGAGTTATCAAAGTACAGATCTGCAAATTGAACCAATCAAACAGGAAAGCCTAACCATTATTGGGAGATCATTTTTTATCACTAACATAATTGCTTACGAACCAGTAATATTGACATCGAAATTATCCTCTACAACGTTTCCAGCGATGTCTTCTGCTGAACAGTTGACTCTTGTCACACCAAGAGCAAAGGTACTACCAGAAGGTGGATCACAGGTCACGTTAGTGTAGGTATCACAGTTGTCCATAGCAGTGGCATTGAATGATACCACAGCATCGCAGGAGCCATAGTCGGTAACCGCATTTATGTTCGGTATGGATGTAAATTCCGGTGCCTCGTTATCTGTAGGTTTTAAATTGTAAGACACATGTATTACGTTATTTGAAAACAAATAGATCCAAAGAGCTTTTATTTTTTAGTTTTCCTTTGTAAACAAATTAATTATGATATAAAAAGAGTGTTTCATTTAGCATGTCAGTCTTTTGGGTAAATCTAAATGTGATCGCAAGGTGTCAACTGTTATTTCTTTATTATCTTTAAGTAAAAGTCATAATATCATTTTCATACCTTCTTCCTCTGAATACGTTTTGTTTTAATAATTTAATATACCTTTCCAGAAGTGAATTCATGGTTTCTTTAAGATGTTCTAATATGAACAGACAATATATGTTTTAAAGAAAAGAATGGTTGTCAAAAGTACATCTTCTCTTCTAGGAGTTCAATATACATGTAAATAGTGTTTTAGGATAAGTATAGTTCGGATATGCAATCAAAACATATCCAAACACAATAGCGTTACTAGCATCATGAGAACATCTTTACTCATTTTCAAAACTGCTGAGAACGTACCAGCAATGTTGATATTGAAATAGTCTTCGACGATGTTTCCAGCGGTGTCTTCTGCTGAACAGTTGACTCGTGTTACTCCAAGAGCAAAGGTACTACCAGATGGTGGATTACAGGTCACGTTAGGGGAAGTATCGCAGTTGTCCGTTGCAGTAACGTTGAAAAATACCACAGCATCGCATAAGCCATAGTCGCTAACTGCATTGATGTTCGGTATGGATGTAAATGCCGGTGCCTCGTTATCTGTAGGTTTCACATTGTAAGACACAGATATTACGTTATTTGAAAACAAAATAGATCCAAAGAGCTTTTATTTTTTAGTTTTCCTTTGTAAACAAATTAATTATGATATAAAAAGAGTGTTTCATTTAGCATGTATGCCTTTTGGGTAAATCTGAATGTGATTACAGGGTGTCTACTATTATTTCTTTACTATCTTTAAGTAAAAGTCATAATATCATTTTCATACCTTCTTCGTATGAATACGTTTTGTTTTATTAATTTGATATTCCTTTCCAGAAGTGAATTCATGGTTTCTTTAAGATGTTCTAATATGAACAGACAATATATGTTTTAAAGAAAAGAATGGTTCTGAAAAGTACATCTTCTCTTCTAGGAGTTCAATATAGATAGTGTTTTAGGATAAGTAGAGTTCGGATATGCAATCAAAACATATCCAAACACAATAGCGTTACTAGCATCATGAGATCATCTTTACTCATTGTCAAAACTGCTGAGAACGTACCGATAATGTTGATATTGAAATAGTCTTCGACGATGTTTCCAGCGGTGTCTTCTGCTGAACAGTTGACTTGTGTTACTCCAAGAGCAAAGGTACTACCAGATGGTGGATTACAGGTCACGTTAGGGGAAGTATCGCAGTTGTCCGTTGCAGTAACGTTGAAAAATACCACAGCATCGCATAAGCCATTGTCGCTAACTGCATTGATGTTCGGTATGGATGTAAATTCCGGTGCCTCGTTATCTGTAGGTTTCACATTGTAAGACACAGATATTACGTTATTTGAAAACAAAATAGATCCAAAGAGCTTTTATTTTTTAGTTTTCCTTTGTAAACAAATTAATTATGATATAAAAAGAGTGTTTTATTTAGCATGTCTGCCTTTTGGGTAAATCTAAATGTGATTGCAGGGTGTCTACTATTATTTCTTTACTATCTTTAAGTAAAAGTCATAATATCATTTTCATACCTTCTTCGTATGAATACGTTTTGTTTTATTAATTTGATATACCTTTCCAGAAGTGAATTCATGGTTTCTTTCAGATGTTCTAATATGAACAGACAATATATGTTTTAAAGAAAAGAATGGTTCTCAAAAGTACATCTTCTCTTCTAGGAGTTCAATATAGATAGTGTTTTAGGATAGGTAGAGTACTGATTTGCAATCAAAACATATTCAAACACGATAGCCTTACTAGCATTATGTAGTCATCTTTGATTAATTTCAAAATTGCTGAAAACGTACCAGTAATGTTGATATTGAAATAGTCTTCGACGATGTTTCCAGCGGTGTCTTCTGCTGAACAATTGACTCGTGTTACTCCAAGAGCAAAGGTACTACCAGAAGGTGGATTACAGGTCACAGTAGGGGAAGTATCGCAGTTGTCCGTTGCAGTAACGTTGAAAGAGACCACAGCATCGCATGAGCCATAGTCGCAAACCGCATTTATGTTCGGTATGGATGTAAATGCCGGTGCCTCGTTATCTGTAAGTTTCACGTTGTAAGACACAGATATTACGTAATTTGAAAACAAAATAGATCCAAAGAGCTTTTATTTTTTAGTTTTCCTTTGTAAACAAATTAATTATGATTTTAAAAAAGTGTTAATCTAGCATGTCTGTCTTTTGGGTAAATCTAAATGTGATTGCAGGGGGTCTACTATTTTTTCTTTACTATCTTTAAGTAAAAGTCATAATATCATTTTCATACCTTCGTCGTCTGAATACGTTTTGTTTTAATAATTTAATATACCTTTCCAGAAGTGAATTCATGATTTCTTTAAGATGTTCTAATATGAACAAACAATATATGTTTTAAAGAAAAGAATGGTTCTCAAAAGTACATCTTCTCTTCTAGGAGTTGAATATAAATAGTGTTTTAGGATAAGTAGAGTTCGGATATGCAATCAAAACATATCCAAACACAATATCGTTACTAGCATCATGAGATCATCTTTACTCATTTTCAAAACTGCTGAGAACGTACCAGCAATGTTGATATTGAAATAGTCTTCGACGATGTTTCCAGCGGTGTCTTCTGCTGAACAATTGACTCGTGTTACTCCAAGAGCAAAGGTACTACCAGAAGGTGGATTACAGGTCACGTTAGGGGAAGTATCGCAGTTGTCCGTTGCAGTAACGTTGAAAAATACCACAGCATCGCATAAGCCATTGTCGCTAACTGCATTGATGTTCGGTATGGATGTAAATGCCGGTGCCTCGTCATCTGTAGGTTTCGAATTGTAAGACACAGATATTACGTTATTTGAAAACAAAATAGATCCAAAGAGCTTTTGTTTTTAGTTTTCCTTTGTAAACAAATTGATTATGATATAAAAAGAGTGTTTCATTTAGCATGTATGCCTTTTGGGTAAATCTGAATGTGATTACAGGGTGTCTACTATTATTTCTTTACTATCTTTAAGTAAAAGTCATAATATCATTTTCATACCTTCTTCGTGTGAATACGTTTTGTTTTCATAATTTGATATACCTTTCCAGAAGTGAATTCATGGTTTCTTTAAGATGTTCTTATATGAACAGACAATATATGTTTTAAAGAAAAGAATGGTTCTCAAAAGTACATCTTCTCTTCTAGGAGTTCAATATAAATAGTGTTTTAGGATAAGTAGAGTTCGGATATGCAATCAAAACATATCCAAACACAATAGCGTTACTAGCATCATGAGATCATCTTTACTCATTTTCAAAACTGCTGAGAACGTACCGATAATGTTGATATTGAAATAATCTTCGACGATGTTTCCAGCGGTGTCTTTTGCTGAACAGTTGACTCGTGTTACTCCAAGAGCAAAGGTACTACCAGAAGGTGGATTACAGGTCACGTTAGGGGAAGTATCGCAGTTGTCCGTTGCAGTAACGTTGAAAGAGACCACAGCATCGCATAAGCCATAGTCGCTAACCGCATTGATGTTCGGTATGGATGTAAATGCCGGTGCCTCGTTATCTGTAGGTTTCACATTGTAAGACACAGATATTACGTTATTTGAAAACAAAATAGATCCAAAGAGCTTTTATTTTTTAGTTTTCCTTTGTAAACAAATTGATTGTGATATAAAAAGAGTGTTTCATTTAGCATGTCTGTCTTTTGGGTAAATCTAAATGTGATTGCAGGGTGTCTACTATTATTTCTTTACTATCTTTAAGTAAAGGTCATAATATCATTTTCATACCTTCTTCCTCTGAATACGTTTTGTTTTGATAATTTAATATACCTTTCCAGAAGTGAATTCATGGTTTCTTTAAGATGTTCTAATATGAACAGACAATATATGTTTTAAAGAAAAGAATGGTTCTCAAAAGTACATCTTCTCTTCTAGGAGTTCAATATAGATAATGTTTTAGGATAAGTAGAGTTCGGATATGCAATCAAAACATATCCAAACACAATAGCGTTACTAGCATCATGAGATCATCTTTACTCATTTTCAAAACTGCTGAGAACGTACCGATAATGTTGATATTGAAATAGTCTTCGACGATGTTTCCAGCGGTGTCTTCTGCTGAACAGTTGACTTGTGTTACTCCAAGAGCAAAGGTACTACCAGAAGGTGGATTACAGGTCACAGTAGGGGAAGTATCGCAGTTGTCCGTTGCAGTAACGTTGAAAAATACCACAGCATCGCATAAGCCATAGTCGCTAACCGCATTTATGTTCGGTATGGATGTAAATGCCGGTGCCTCGTTATCTGTAGGTTTCAAATTGTAAGACACAGATATTACGTTATTTTAAACAAAATAGATCCAAAGAGCTTTTATTTTTTAGTTTTCCTTTGTAAACAAATCAATTATGATATAAAAAGAGTGTTTCATTTAGCATGTCTGTCTTTTGGGTAAATCTAAATGTGATTGCAAGGTGTCAACTATTAATTCTTTACTATCTTTAAGTAAAAGTCATAATATGATTTTCATACCTCCTTCGTGTGAATACGTTTTGTTTTCATAATTTGATATACCTTTCCAGAAGTGAATTCATGGTTTCTTTAAGATGTTCTTATATGAACAGACAATATATGTTTTAAAGAAAAGAATGGTTCTCAAAAGTACATCTTCTCTTCTAGGAGTTCGATATAGATAGTGTTTTAGGATAAAAATAAATCGGATATGCAATCAAAACATATCCAAACACAATAGCGTTACTAGCATCATGAGATCATCTTTACTCATTGTCAAAACTGCTGAGAACGTACCGGTAATGTTGATATTGAAATAGTCTTCGACGATGTTTCCAGCGGTGTCTTCTGCTGAACAGTTGACTCGTGTTACTCCAAGAGCAAAGGTACTACCAGAAGGTGGATTACAGGTCACGTTAGGGGAAGTATCGCAGTTGTCCGTTGCAGTAACGTTGAAAGAGACCACAGCATCGCATAAGCCATAGTCGCTAACCGCATTGATGTTCGGTATGGATGTAAATGCCGGTGCCTCGTCATCTGTAGGTTTCACATTGTAAGACACAGATATTACGTTATTTGAAAACAAAATAGATCCAAAGAGCTTTTACTTTTTAGTTTTCCTTTGTAAACAAATTAATTGTGATATAAGAAGAGTGTTTCATTTAGCATGTCTGCCTTTTGGGTAAATCAAAATGTGATTGCAGGGGGTCTACTATTATTTCTTTACTATCTTTAAGTAAAAGTCATAATATCATTTTCATACCTTCGTCGTCTGAATACGTTTTGTTTTAATAATTTAATATACCTTTCCAGAAGTGAGTTCATGATTTCTTTAAGATGTTCTAATATGAACAGACAATATATGTTTTAAAGAAAAAAATGGTTCTCAAAAGAACATCTTCTCTTCTAGGAGTTCGATATAGATAGTGTTTTAGGATAAGTATAAATCGGATATGCAATCAAAACATATCCAAACACAATAGCGTTACTAGCATCATGAGATCATCTTTACTCATTTTCAAAACTGCTGAGAACGTACCGATAATGTTGATATTGAAATAATCTTCGACGATGTTTCCAGCGGTGTCTTCTGCTGAACAGTTGACTCGTGTTACTCCAAGAGCAAAGGTACTACCAGAAGGTGGATTACAGGTCACGTTAGGGGAAGTATCGCAGTTGTCCGTTGCAGTAACGTTGAAAGAGACCACAGCATCGCATAAGCCATAGTCGCTAACCGCATTGATGTTCGGTATGGATGTAAATGCCGGTGCCTCGTCATCTGTAGGTTTCACATTGTAAGACACAGATATTACGTTATTTGAAAACAAAATAGATCCAAAGAGCTTTTGTTTTTAGTTTTCCTTTGTAAACAAATTGATTATGATATAAAAAGAGTGTTTCATTTAGCATGTATGCCTTTTGGGTAAATCTGAATGTGATTACAGGGTGTCTACTGTTATTTCTTTACTATCTTTAAGTAAAAGTCATAATATCATTTTCATACTTTCTTCGTCTGAATACGTTTTGTTTTAATAATTTAATATACCTTTCCAGAAGTGAATTCATGGTTTCTTTAAGATGTTCTAATATGAACTGACAATATATGTTTTAAAGAAAAGAATGGTTCTCAAAAGTACATCTTCTCTTCTAGGAGTTCGATATAGATAGTGTTTTAGGATAAGTATAAATCGGATATGCAATCAAAACATATCCAAACACAATAGCGTTACTAGCATCATGAGATCATCTTTACTCATTTTCAAAACTGCTGAGAACGTACCGATAATGTTGATATTGAAATAATCTTCGACGATGTTTCCAGCGGTGTCTTCTGCTGAACAGTTGACTCGTGTTACTCCAAGAGCAAAGGTACTACCAGAAGGTGGATTACAGGTCACGTTAGGGGAAGTATCGCAGTTGTCCGTTGCAGTAACGTTGAAAGAGACCACAGCATCGCATAAGCCATAGTCGCTAACCGCATTGATGTTCGGTATGGATGTAAATGCCGGTGCCTCGTCATCTGTAGGTTTCACATTGTAAGACACAGATATTACGTTATTTGAAAACAAAATAGATCCAAAGAGCTTTTACTTTTTAGTTTTCCTTTGTAAACAAATTAATTGTGATATAAGAAGAGTGTTTCATTTAGCATGTCTGCCTTTTGGGTAAATCAAAATGTGATTGCAGGGGGTCTACTATTATTTCTTTACTATCTTTAAGTAAAAGTCATAATATCATTTTCATACCTTCGTCGTCTGAATACGTTTTGTTTTAATAATTTAATATACCTTTCCAGAAGTGAGTTCATGATTTCTTTAAGATGTTCTAATATGAACAGACAATATATGTTTTAAAGAAAAAAATGGTTCTCAAAAGAACATCTTCTCTTCTAGGAGGTCAATATAAATAGTGTTTTAGGATAAGTAGAGTTCGGATATGCAATCAAAACATATCCAAACACAATAGCGTTACTAGCATCATGAGATCATCTTTACTCATTTTCAAAACTGCTGAAAACGTACCAGTAATGTTGATATTGAAATAGTCTTCGACGATGTTTCCAGCGGTGTCTTCTGCTGAACAGTTGACTCGTGTTACTCCAAGAGCAAAGGTACTACCAGAAGGTGGATTACAGGTCACGTTAGGGGAAGTATCGCAGTTGTCCGTTGCAGTAACGTTGAAAAATACCACAGCATCGCATAAGCCATAGTCGCTAACCGCATTTATGTTCGGTATGGATGTAAATGCCGGTGCCTCGTTATCTGTAGGTTTCAAATTGTAAGACACAGATATTACGTTATTTTAAACAAAATAGATCCAAAGAGCTTTTATTTTTTAGTTTTCCTTTGTAAACAAATCAATTATGATATAAAAAGAGTGTTTCATTTAGCATGTCTGTCTTTTGGGTAAATCTAAATGTGATTGCAAGGTGTCAACTATTATTTCTTTACTATCTTTAAGTAAAAGTCATAATATGATTTTCATACCTTCTTCGTGTGAATACGTTTTGTTTTCATAATTTAATATACCTTTCCAGAAGTGAATTCATGGTTTCTTTAAGATGTTCTTATATGAACAGACAATATATGTTTTAAAGAAAAGAATGGTTCTCAAAAGTACATCTTCTCTTCTAGGAGTTCGATATAGATAGTGTTTTAGGATAAAAATAAATCGGATATGCAATCAAAACATATCCAAACACAATAGCGTTACTAGCATCATGAGATCATCTTTACTCATTGTTGAGAACATTGCTGAGAACGTACCGGTAATGTTGATATTGAAATAGTCTTCGACGATGTTTCCAGCGGTGTCTTCTGCTGAACAGTTGACTCGTGTTACTCCAAGAGCAAAGGTACTACCAGAAGGTGGATTACAGGTCACGTTAGGGGAAGTATCGCAGTTGTCCGTTGCAGTAACGTTGAAAGAGACCACAGCATCGCATAAGCCATAGTCGCTAACCGCATTGATGTTCGGTATGGATGTAAATGCCGGTGCCTCGTCATCTGTAGGTTTCGAATTGTAAGACACAGATATTACGTTATTTGAAAACAAAATAGATCCAAAGAGCTTTTGTTTTTAGTTTTCCTTTGTAAACAAATTGATTGTGATATAAAAAGAGTGTTTCATTTAGCATGTCTGTCTTTTGGGTAAATCTAAATGTGATTGCAGGGTGTCTACTATTATTTCTTTACTATCTTTAAGTAAAGGTCATAATATCATTTTCATACCTTCTTCCTCTGAATACGTTTTGTTTTGATAATTCAATATACCTTTCCAGAAGTGAATTCATGGTTTCTTTAAGATGTTCTAATATGAACAGACAATATATGTTTTAAAGAAAAGAATGGTTCTCAAAAGTACATCTTCTCTTCTAGGAGTTCAATATAGATAATGTTTTAGGATAAGTAGAGTTCGGATATGCAATCAAAACATATCCAAACACAATAGCGTTACTAGCATCATGAGATCATCTTTACTCATTTTCAAAACTGCTGAGAACGTACCGATAATGTTGATATTGAAATAGTCTTCGACGATGTTTCCAGCGGTGTCTTCTGCTGAACAGTTGACTTGTGTTACTCCAAGAGCAAATGTACTACCAGAAGGTGGATTACAGGTCACAGTAGGGGAAGTATCGCAGTTGTCCGTTGCAGTAACGTTGAAAAATACCACAGCATCGCATAAGCCATAGTCGCTAACCGCATTTATGTTCGGTATGGATGTAAATGCCGGTGCCTCGTTATCTGTAGGTTTCAAATTGTAAGACACAGATATTACGTTATTTTAAACAAAATAGATCCAAAGAGCTTTTATTTTTTAGTTTTCCTTTGTAAACAAATCAATTATGATATAAAAAGAGTGTTTCATTTAGCATGTCTGTCTTTTGGGTAAATCTAAATGTGATTGCAAGGTGTCAACTATTATTTCTTTACTATCTTTAAGTAAAAGTCATAATATGATTTTCATACC
Source organism: Arbacia lixula (assembly GCA_963669155.1). NCBI lineage: Eukaryota > Metazoa > Echinodermata > Echinoidea > Arbacioida > Arbaciidae > Arbacia > Arbacia lixula. The sequence continues at coordinate 7,174,666 of OZ022586.1, forward strand.
TTCTTCGTGTGAATACGTTTTGTTTTCATAATTTGATATACCTTTCCAGAAGTGAATTCATGGTTTCTTTAAGATGTTCTCGGAACAGACAATATATGTTTTAAAGAAAAGAATGGTTCTCAAAAGTACATCTTCTCTTCTAGGAGTTCGATATAGATAGTGTTTTAGGATAAAAATAAATCGGATATGCAATCAAAACATATCCAAACACAATAGCGTTACTAGCATCATGAGATCATCTTTACTCATTGTCAAAACTGCTGAGAACGTACCGGTAATGTTGATATTGAAATAGTCTTCGACGATGTTTCCAGCGGTGTCTTGTGCTGAACAGTTGACTCGTGTTACTCCAAGAGCAAAGGTACTACCAGAAGGTGGATTACAGGTCACGTTAGGGGAAGTATCGCAGTTGTCCGTTGCAGTAACGTTGAAAGAGACCACAGCATCGCATAAGCCATAGTCGCTAACCGCATTGATGTTCGGTATGGATGTAAATGCCGGTGCCTCGTCATCTGTAGGTTTCACATTGTAAGACACAGATATTACGTTATTTGAAAACAAAATAGATCCAAAGAGCTTTTACTTTTTAGTTTTCCTTTGTAAACAAATTAATTGTGATATAAGAAGAGTGTTTCATTTAGCATGTCTGCCTTTTGGGTACATCAAAATGTGATTGCAGGGGGTCTACTATTATTTCTTTACTATCTTTAAGTAAAAGTCATGTGAGGGGTGCGTACGGCGATATACTATATAGCAGAGAACAAAAGGGGGCGTCCGTGCTTCAGTGCGCGTGACGGCACTTCTCTGCTTCCCCCGGCAGGTGAGTTTAACATTTTGTGGAAGAAATTTGATTATACTAGTTTCGGCAATATAATGTTCTTTTATAATGATAACTGATGTGTAGGTTGATTATGAATGTATAAAGCGTACTTTGGGAGCATGATACAATTATTAAGTGTGAGTGGATTGGTAATATTTGGCTTTTGATTATGATCTTGTACTGTTATTCCTAGTGTTGAGAAATCCTTACACATAATACATGTACGTACATAGACTACGGTACATACGAACGTGTATGAATGAGTTTGCATCGCATAACTAGGCCGTTCTCGGTGCGCGTAGCATTCCCCTGGAATGTCGCGCACGCTTATTAGGTTGATCGAGTAGTCGTTTGCTGAATTGTAGTGAGAAGCTGTATTTAAGGGTTTTGTTTACATCTGGCTAAGGTTAACATGTCTAATGGCCTATTGTGTCGCTGTCTGGTGTATGTATTGTGGACTATTTCGATTATAAGTGGATTGGATTGGTAGTATGGATAAGTTGGGTAAGAGAATGTAGGTAGTTGGCGGTTGGGCCAGGATTTTTATGTCGGTAGGCTAAAAAGAGGTCTATCTAGTGAGTACATACGTAGATTAATGTGTCAGTTTAGGTGTCGTCACTAATGGAAAGGGCTCGTTAAAACACAGCCTACATTTAAATCTGTGTCTGGGAATCGATGTTCAAGTTTAAGGCATTATCTTTTATTTCAGCATTTTTGGACAGTGTAAGGTATTCATATCTAGATGAGATCTTTGCCCTTTTCAATTTGCATTTCATAATAGTGGTTTGTTGTAGTATGAGTAGAGGTTAATCTTGGTGACAGTCTGTTCCTCACCTTGTGTGATGTTAAGATGAGATTTTAGAGACCGTGTAGCTAATATTATACAATGTACTCTTGTTAGTATAAAGTATAGAAATCTTACATAAGGAGATTGATTATTGGGCTGGACTTTGTATTTCCACTATTGGTCGCTTAGTCGTGATGTGAATATAGCTTTAGTACCAGTTTAATGTCGTTGGAATCAAAGTACTGATATAACAAGAGCTGGTTGTATATGTGGATTTCAAATTAAGTGGTTGTTGTGAGTTATTTATTTTTATACCTTAACACAGACGCAGTTTTGATTCTTTTAGAATGTTTGGGAATTTTTGTGACTATTGGTATTTACGTCTTGAACACTAGACTGGGATATCTACTCCAGATGTTGATTGATTCTGGTATAGATAGTATAAGCCATTTTCATAGATAAATAAAGGTGTAATGTAGTTGAATAGACATATGTCAATGAATATCTGCGCGTATGTTTTGATTGCATTACTGTTCGTTTTTAGACTATGTTTACATAGTACAACAAGGCCGAATAAGACATATATGAATATCAACGATCGTGGTTAAAGCTATTGTTGTTAACCTTAGTAACAAAGTGATAGCGATGTTTAACTATACTCCAGAGCTAGGTACACATTTTGTACGCTACCAATATAGCCGGTAATTGTGTGGTAGAGTTATATTGTGTGGGTGTGTAAGAGAGGTCCTTATAGAGTGTTTGTGGAAGAGACTAGTTTTTGAGAGGAGCAATTGCTCATCATACTTTTAAGGGATCAAATATTGTGATGTATTTAACGGTAATATCGGGAGTGTTTTTACTGGAACAAGTAATTAGCATATGAATATTGCTCTGTGCCTAGGTCATTACTGTACGATTGTCATAGGTTTGTTTTATTCAAAGTAATTGTCTAGCCTTCATAAGGAGTTCAGCAATGGATAGGGGATAGGAATGGGAGTTAGATTGGATGTGTTGTGCATGCACATCTGCAGGAGCAGTGATCATGTTCAGTGATATTTTGATTTGTTATGTTACATGTTTTTAGGTGTTTGTTATGATACTACTAGTATTAGCGTTAACAGAATGCTGCTTTCATGTTGAGAGTTTGAAAGGGGACAATGTGATTTTCCAGTGTTTGTTACTATGGCAACCAGCGTTATAGGTATTTCAGTGACGTACACCCATTGATGGGTTATGATCTTAATTTAAAAGTTTATTGTAGCTCGAAACGATGACTGTATCTTCAAGTCACACTTTCTTTCATCATTTGTATGATCATATGTTCTCATTGTTCTCTGATGATGATTCTTAATCTAATAAAAGACTTCTCTGCTTCCCCCGGCAGCGTCGTCACCGTCCCTGGATATTGGTGTGAGGACTGGTCTTTAGTCAGCGTGAGTCTGCGTGAGAGCCCTAATCCGGTGCGAGACCTGTGGGTACCCACACCCCTTCACTATCGCCCTAATCCCCAGCACCCCCTTACAATCACCCTTACCCCCCAGCATCCTCCTTTACAGTCATAATATCATTTTCATACCTTCGTCGTCTGAATACGTTTTGTTTTAATAATTTAATATACCTTTCCAGAAGTGAGTTCATGATTTCTTTAAGATGTTCTAATATGAACAGACAATATATGTTTTAAAGAAAAGAATGGTTCTCAAAAGTACATCTTCTCTTCTAGGAGGTCAATATAAATAGTGTTTTAGGATAAGTAGAGTTCGGATATGCAATCAAAACATATCCAAACACAATAGCGTTACTAGCATCATGAGATCATCTTTACTCATTTTCAAAACTGCTGAAAACGTACCAGCAATGTTGATATTGAAATAGTCTTCGACGATGTTTCCAGCGGTGTCTTCTGCTGAACAGTTGACTCGTGTTACTCCAAGAGCAAAGGTACTACCAGAAGGTGGATTACAGGTCACGTTAGGGGAAGTATCGCAGTTGTCCGTTGCAGTAACGTTGAAAGAGACCACAGCATCGCATAAGCCATAGTCGCTAACCGCATTTATGTTCGGTATGGATGTAAATGCCGGTGCCTCGTTATCTGTAGGTTTCACATTGTAAGACACAGATATTACGTTATTTGAAAACAAAATAGATCCAAAGAGCTTTTGTTTTTAGTTTTCCTTTGTAAACAAATTAATTATGATATAAAAAGAGTGTTTCATTTAGCATGTCTGTCTTTTGGGTAAATCTAGATGTGATTGCAAGGTGTCAACTATTAATTCTTTACTATCTTTAAGTAAAAGTCATAATATCATTTTCATACCTTCTTCGTCTGAATACGTTTTGTTTTAATAATTTGATATACCTTTCCAGAAGTGAATTCATGGTCTCTTTAAGATGTTCTAATATGAACAGACAATATATGTTTTAAAGAAAAGAATGGTTCTCAAAAGTACATCTTCTCTTCTAGGAGTTCGATATAGATAGTGTTTTAGGATAAGTATAAATCGGATATGCAATCAAAGCATATCCAAACACAATAGCGTTACTAGCATCATGAGATCATCTTTACTCATTTTCAAAACTGCTGAGAACGTACCGATAATGTTGATATTGAAATAGTCTTCGACGATGTTTCCAGCGGTGTCTTGTGCTGAACAGTTGACTCGTGTTACTCCAAGAGCAAAGGTACTACCAGAAGGTGGATTACAGGTCACGTTAGGGGAAGTATCGCAGTTGTCCATTGCAGTAACGTTGAAAGAGACCACAGCATCGCATAAGCCATAGTCGCTAACCGCATTTATGTTCGGTATGGATGTAAATTCCGGTGCCTCGTTATCTGTAGGTTTCAAATTGTAAGACACAGATATTACGTTATTTGAAAACAAAATAGATCCAAAGAGCTTTTATTCTTTAGTTTTCCTTTGTAAACAAATTAATTATGATATAAAAAGAGTGATTCATTTAGCATGTCTGTCTTTTGGGTAAATCTAAATGTGATTGCATGGGGTCTACTATTATTTCTTTACTATCTTTAAGTAAAAGTCATGATATCATTTTCATACCTTCTTCGTCTGAATACGTTTTGTTTTAATAATTTGATATACCTTTCCAGAAGTTAATTCATGGTTTCTTTAAGATGTTCTAATATGAACAGACAATATATGTTTTAAAGAAAAGAATGGTTCTCAAAAGTACATCTTCTCTTCTAGGAGTTCAATATAGATAGTGTTTTACGATAGGTAGAGTACTGATTTGCAATCAAGACATATTCAAACACGATAGCCTTACTAGCATTATTCAGTCATCTTTGATTATTTTCAAAATTGCTGAAAACGTACCAGCAATGTTGATATTGAAATAGTCTTCGACGAAGTTTCCAGCAGTGTCTTCTGCTGAACAGTTGACTCGTGTTACTCCAAGAGCAAAGGTACTACCAGACGGTGGATTACAGGTCACGTTAGGGGAAGTATCGCAGTTGTCCGTTGCAGTAACGTTGAAAGAGACCACAGCATCGCATAAGCCATAGTCGCTAACCGCATTTATGTTCGGTATGGATGTAAATGCCGGTGCCTCGTTATCTGTAGGTTTCACATTGTAAGACACAGATATTACGTTATTTGAAAACAAAATAGATCCAAAGAGCTTTTATTCTTTAGTTTTCCTTTGTAAACAAATTAATTATGATTTTAAAAAAGTGTTAATCTAGCATGTCTGTCTTTTGGGTAAATCTAAATGTGATTGCAGGGGGTCTACTATCATTTCTTTACTATCTTTAAGTAAAAGTCATAATATCATTTTCATACCTTCGTCGTCTGAATACGTTTTGTTTTAATAATTTAATATACCTTTCCAGAAGTGAATTCATGGTTTCTTTAAGATGTTCTAATATGAACAAACAATATATGTTTTAAAGAAAAGAATGGTTCTCAAAAGTACATCTTCTCTTCTAGGAGTTGAATATAAATAGTGATTTAGGATAAGTAGAGTTCGGATATGCAATCAAAACATATCCAAACACAATAGCGTTACTAGCATCATGAGATCATCTTTACTCATTTTCAAAACTGCTGAGAACGTACCGGTAATGTTGATATTGAAATAGTCTTCGACGATGTTTCCAGCGGTGTCTTCTGCTGAACAATTGACTCGTGTTACTCCAAGAGCAAAGGTACTACCAGAAGGTGGATTACAGGTCACGTTAGGGGAAGTATCGCAGTTGTCCGTTGCAGTAACGTTGAAAGAGACCACAGCATCGCATAAGCCATAGTCGCTAACCGCATTTATGTTCGGTATGGATGTAAATTCCGGTGCCTCGTTATCTGTAGGTTTCAAATTGTAAGACACAGATATTACGTTATTTGAAAACAAAATAGATCCAAAGAGCTTTTATTCTTTAGTTTTCCTTTGTAAACAAATTAATTATGATATAAAAAGAGTGATTCATTTAGCATGTCTGTCTTTTGGGTAAATCTAAATGTGATTGCATGGGGTCTACTATTATTTCTTTACTATCTTTAAGTAAAAGTCATGATATCATTTTCATACCTTCTTCGTCTGAATACGTTTTGTTTTAATAATTTGATATACCTTTCCAGAAGTGAGTTCATGGTTTCTTTAAGATGTTCTAATATGAACAGACAATATATGTTTTAAAGAAAAGAATGGTTCTCAAAAGTACATCTTCTCTTCTAGGAGTTCAATATAGATAGTGTTTTAGGATAGGTAGAGTACTGATTTGCAATCAAGACATATTCAAACACGATAGCCTTACTAGCATTATTCAGTCATCTTTGATTATTTTCAAAATTGCTGAAAACGTACCAGCAATGTTGATATTGAAATAGTCTTCGACGAAGTTTCCAGCAGTGTCTTCTGCTGAACAGTTGACTCGTGTTACTCCAAGAGCAAAGGTACTACCAGAAGGTGGATTACAGGTCACGTTAGGGGAAGTATCGCAGTTGTCCGTCGCAGTAGCATTAAAAGATACCACAGCATCGCACAAGCCATTGTCGCCAACTGCATTGATGTCCGGTGTGGATGTAAATGTCGGTGCCTCGTTATCTGTATGTTTGAAATCATTAATTTTGAAAGATAACTGTGATATGTCCTTCTTGATATCCAGTCAACCCTATGTACTATTACTTACATGTATAACGCCATCTATCTATATTAAAACACCAGTCGTTATGTAACACGCCCACAGCAGCACCTTCATTTTAGATATCTAATAAACTGAAGGTTTGAAATCATAAAATACAAAGATTACGTTATTTGAAAACAAAATAGCTCGAAATGTAAATGCCGGTGCCTCGTTATCTGTAGGTTTAAAATCGTAAGAAACAGGATCATGTTTTTTCATACAAAATGGCTACGAGGAACTTATATTGATTTTTGCAGTGAAAGCAGATTGATTTATATCATGAAAAGATTGTTTTCTGTAGCATATATGTCTTTTGGGTTAAATCCAAATGTGATTGGACAGTGTCAGTCTTTCTCTACGTACAGGTCCTTCAATCATTTTTTTATACTTTTTTCACAGAATACGTTTTTTTTTTTTGGTCATTCTATGTAGCTTTTCAGAAGTTAATTCGTATTTATTTTTTAAATTATCTAAAATGGACCAAGAATAATATATTTTGAAGGTATGGATTGTTCTCAAACGTACATATGATCTCTTCTATAAGTTTAAAATAAATGGTGTTTAGGATTTTTATAGTATGGACTTGCATTTAAAGCATATTAAAACACCATAGTCTTTCTAGCATTATGAGATGATCTTTAATTATTATGAAAATTGCTAAAGACGTACCAGTAATATTAACGTAAAAGTAATCATCTATGATGTCTCCAACGGTGTCTTCTGCTGAACAGTTGACTCTTGTCACTCCAAGAGTAAAGTTACTTCCAGAAGGTGGGCTGCAGGTCACGTTATGGGAGGTATCAAAGTTGCCCATTGCGGTGAGATTAAAAGATACCACAGCTTTGCATGAGCCATTGTCGTTAACTGCATAGATGTCCGGTATGGATGTAAATGCCGCTGCTTCGCTATCTGTACGTTTTAAATTGTAAGAGACAGAGATTACGTCATTTATGAGGAACTTGTATGTCCATTTTGATTTCGAAATACAGAAAAAAAGATGTATTTAGCATGACTATCTTGTAAGTAAATCTCAATGTGATTGGACAGTGTCAACTATTGATACTCTCCGCTGAGATGATGCAAGGATTTTGCTGCGGCGATGTCAAGTACTCCTGTATATACCGAGATTGGGAGCTTGCAGACGAGGCCCCCTGACCGGAAGGGTCCTTTGAAGATATTGGGGAAGAGCTTTCTTGTTGACCCAAGTACAACTACTGATAAGGAAACGACTTCATCATACCCACATGGAATTGAAGTCGCGAACGATGATAAGATATTTCGCAAATTAACTTAAAGTCAGAATTAAAGGCACAGACGTCCCAAATATTAAAGATTAATACCTCTCCAAACCCAGTCTTGGACGCTATTATATAGCTATCTTCCGCTAAAATTGCTGGATATGTGAAAAAAAATGATGGTTACATAAGGATGACGCATTATACCATATTACTAAACCCGATGGAATTCTGTCATATGAATTTTTGATGATTTCCATTTCTGGTGCATAATCTATGTCTTTTCATTGTTTATCACCCATCTCTTGTCGCACTAACACCTATCCCGACACTTAACCCATTGTTCTGGTTGAGTGAGCACAGTTTAAAAACTATTCTTCCACCTTGAGCTTGAAACTTTTAAAAACCCTTTATTTAAAAAAAAATAAAACTCTAGATATTTTGAAGATGTAACATGACCTGTTATGTGAACATAAGAAGTCATTTTCATGTCATAGTTGAGTGAATACACTTTAAAAATCGCAGTAGAAATGCCAAAATGTACTGTTCAAATGGCATAAACCATTACCCTTATGAATTTTGAAAAGTGACAATTTTGCATTTAATGTGTGCTCACTCATGCATGACTGAGTGAATTAATGTGATTCTCACACGGAAGTTAGTCAATAAGTAAAGGTACAATCCTGCCAAGTTATGTTGCTCACAACCTCTGCGGTAAAAAGTTGTGTTATTTTGCTTAGGGGGACTTACTGTTTTTTGTTGAGTTTACAATATGAGATAAGTTGTAACCGATCCGTACAAAACATTTAATTGATGTCTGAAAATCACCCATAATATGATTGTCCAAGGCTCTCAAAGAGTTCATTTTGATCTCATCTATATTGTTTGTGAGGATTTTCCATTAGAATAAAAAAAAATAGATATAAATATGTCAGCATTTATGAAGGACATTCTCCTTCACACACGAGCAAAGGGCTACACATGCAAGCTCTGCCTTTTTGCATTTGCATCTTTCAAATATTTTGAGATGCCTCTATATCTAATATTGTTCCAAATATGATTTTGAACATGTGTGCCAAATTTTGTGCTTGACAAATTTGGTGCTTGTACACAAAAGTGTACAATTATTCACCTTATCCACCCTACTAAAATATCTCCGCTGCACACAAACACCATTAATGATAATACACTACTTAATATATAATTTTGAGAATGTGTGAATCCCGCAAATGCACAAGATGTCGGAAAGTGAAGAAATTTGTCAATTTTGTAAGTAATACAAATATCTAATATGTCAGATTTTTTCATGATTCCTCAGTACTTTTTGAAACAGAAGCAGATTGAAGGAGCTGTCATAATCTTCCCTTAACCTCCTTATAGTTTTTTTTTTTTTTTTGCAACAAATTTGTCAAAAAAAAAGCTTCTAGAGACAAATGGTCAATTAAATAAATGTCTTTTCATGTTGTCAACATCTAAATGTCGGTCTTACACATTGAACATCAAAGCATTGTTATGATTATGGAATGTCTTTGACATTCGTGAGCACGCTTTAGAACCCATACAAATGTTTGAACGTATTATGCTCGAGTTTCTTCTCCTTTCTAACACCTCCCTGCTGGTATGTAATGGTCCAATTTGACTTTGGTTTCAACTGGAATCAGCTGGTAGATATACCAGTAAGGCCTATTGGTTTCAACTGGTCAAATGATATACCAGTATGTTTAATGGGTTTCAAGTGGATTCCACTGGTAGATACACCTATCCGGCTGCAATGTGCTCCAACTGGATTCAACTGGTATCTAATGGTCCAATTTGATTAATGTGTTTCAGCTGGATTCTACTGGTATCTAATGGTCCAATTTGATTAATGGGTTTCAGCTTGAATCAACTGGTAGTTATACCAGTAAGGCCAATTTTAAGTAGTATTAACTGGTATAATGATATACCAGTTGGTTATTGATTTTCAAGTGGAATTAACTGGTGAAAACACCCATCGAGTTTCAATGGGTTACAACTGGAGTCAAATGGTATCATTTGTTCTGATTTGATCTATGGCTTTCAACTGGAATCAACTGGCAGATATACCAGTAAGTCCTGTTGATTTCAACTGGTGTCTACTGGTCTAATGATATACATATACCAGTATGGTTAATAGGTTCCAAGTGGAATCGACAGGTAAATAAACCCATTGAGTTTCTATGGGTTCCAACTGGTATCATCTGGTCCAGTTTGGTTAATGGGTCTTAAACTGGAATCAACTGGTAAATATACCAGTAAGACCTGTTGGTTCTAACTGGTATCAATTGGTTTAATGATAAAGCAGTGTGGTTAATTGGTTTCAAGTAGAATCAACTGGTAAGTACACCCATCGAGTGTATATGGGTTCTAACTGGTATCAAATGGTCCAGTTTGGTTTATTGGTTCTAAACTGGAATCAACTGGTAGATATACTATTAAGGCCTATTGGTTCTAACTGGTATCAACTGGTTTACTGATATACCAGTATGGTTAATGGGTTTCAAGTGGAATCAACTGGTAAATACACCCATTGAGTTTATATGGGTTCTAACTGGTGTCAAATGGTCCAGTTTGGTTTATGGGTCTTAAACTGGAATCTACTGGTGGATAAACCAGTAAGGCCTATTGATTTGATTGGTATCAACTGGTGTACTGATTTATATCAGTATGGTCAATGGGTCTCAACTGGAGTCAACTTGTATGTTTCCAGCATGTGCCATGTGGGTCAACGAGTCTCAGCTGGAATGTACTGGTATAATGGGAGTTTACCAGTTGTGCCAACAGGTTTCAACTGGTACCAGTTGAATCCAGTTGAAACCAGTCGAAATTCAACTGGTTTCAACTGTTGTTTTTACCTGGGCAAAACTTTAAAAGCCTATATAGCCTAGGTATAGGCCTACTAATTTCCGTATTGAATAGATGAATGATAATATGACGATAATAATCCCCCCCCCCCCCCCACACACACACACACCCTCATGATTTCGATAGTGGATAAGGCAACACGAATGATTTCTACGTCTACGTTCCGCCGTTGTTGGGACAATGTTGGCATAACATTGGTAAAACATCAGCGAGACGTGAGTACATGGCCATAATGGTGGGATGAGTGTTAGCATAATATCCCTCATGACTGAAGATGCAACATTTATTTTACTAATGAGATGTTGATGAGGCAGTGAATAAATACAGCACGAGAACGTGCTTCTAAGTATGAACAATCTCAAATTCTTTACATAAAGAAGGAAAGAAATTGCGTGCCATCTGCGTTCGCTCTCGAAGTATGTTAACATTACTTTAACATCTGATGATTCACAATAATATAAACGACATCACCAGTGCGACAACACTGCAAACCTAATAATATTCATCCATGCAATATTGAAATTGGTATACGTAGATTATTGATTTTCAGAATTTGATGGATCTTACCCCCACCCACTGCTGAAAACAAATCTATTCCCTTGCCTTTGAGCTTTTGGAATATGGACAACATACACACACACGCAGGCCTTTACAAACGCCACACAGTAGTCATTCAAACCCCCACTTGGGCGTCAATCCGAACTTGAGCTTTTTTTTTTTTTTTTTTTTTTTTTTTGGGGGGGGGAGGGGGGGGGGCGGGTTATACCACGTTACCCCCCCCCCCCCCCCTCTCTCTCTCTCTCTCTCTCTCCCTCGCTCTCCCTCTCTCTCTCTCTCTCTCTCTCGTTATGTTGTTATCAATGTGGAATTTACAACATGGTGTGGACCATTTATCGACCGAACGTATGTCGCACATTGGGAGGGATAATCAGCAGACCAACTACTAGTATCATATCTCCGCAGCATTTTTGCCCGGATTTTTTTTTTCGGAGCAACTGTCATAGGGGCATGTTTTGGGCGGAGAAAAATATTGTCAGAGGAGCAATAATAGTCGGTGGAGCATCAGCGGAGCAATTGTCGCGCAACATTTGCCTCGGCTCGGGGCAATTGCTGCAATTTTCGTATGTCGGCGAAGCAATTTGTCTGCGGAGCATAAAAATTATGTTGGGTTACGCATATCGCCAAGCATATTCGTCAAACTTAAACGTGACATACTTTGGGGAAGGGTAGCAAATTATTCAAAAAGCAGGATACAAGTCAATTGCTATAATACCCCCCGCCCCCTTCACAGGTACATCTTGTTCTTTAGTAACGAAAATGATAATATGATTTTCAAAGAAAAAAAATCTTTGTGTGTGCATAGCGCGCAAGCTTTCAAGCATCATGCGTTGGTTTTCATAATTGATTTAATTGTCATTTCGATACGTACCTGTGAAGCCGACACAGAACATGACTACTGCTACCATGAGGAACGTTAGACACGCCATGGGCCCCCACATCTCACTCGATCTGTTTATCACAGCAGGCTCGTACTCTCGAACTCCACAACATGTGCTGAACACTTACTATACAGACCCGTGTCAAGTATCGTGAACAAGGTTATGAAGATAAAACACAGTATCAAACTAATATGAGTGATAACTCGTTTGTACAAAAGCTAGGGATAACTTGTCATCCCGCGTCATCTCGTGATGTTTAATTTGTATAGTAACTTCCTCAAATACATGAATTCGTTCTCTGTGTATATTGTTCGCCCTGAACTTCGGAGGGAAAGGGAGCGATAAAGAGGAAGTACATAATACCCAGTCGCAGTATTGAATGAATGCATCGAATCATGAGATTCTGAATAACGCCCATGCAGCTATTCCATTAATAAACATGTCGCACAGACTCCCCCTCTATTCCCTCTTCCCACTCCGCGTCATGATTTTAAAATAGTGTTTAACAGTTCAATCTGCTGGAACGACCACCTGTATAGAACGACCTCGTGCTCATAACAACCCATGATTCCCCCTAAAAATTAGATGCATGTGACTTAAACGATTCATGTAAATATGGAATTTAAGCAGGGTGCATGACAGGGCCACCAGGAGCGCAGCGATACGGCTAGGTGAGACCATGGTGAGACGATGCTGCAGTCCTGTACAGCCAGTCGGCAGGCCCCAGAAAATACGCTTCTTTTATTTTCAGCTCGGTAGTCGTGACCTTCACTTGACCTCTCGAACCGCGAAAAAGGTCTCCTTTTCAAACTGCAATATCTCCATGAATAAACCATATTTTCATACGCTTTCTTTTGCAACTGTATGTTGGAGGTCGAGATTTACCAAGTGTGAAAAAAACATTTAATTAAAACAGGCAGAAAAATATTGCAAATTCGAGGTAAATATGTGGTTCTAATTCAAAAAAGAAAAATGAAAATAACGATAATAACGAAATGCCACCGGCGATTCAAGTGTCGCGGATTATGATTGGCTGGTAAGGATCGCTCACAACTTCGTCATGACTCACGAATTTTGGATTTGAACATGGTGGATATTTTGCTGGATCCTGACCCTTCTACAAGGAGAGGTTGAAAAAAAATGGTATGTTCACAAAGTACAATAGATTCCGCTTCAGATGATCTACAAAAGTGATGGGGGCTCAAAATCGATTGACATTGAAATATAGAGTTTATTTTCATTTTTCTTAATATAATTAGAACCACATATTTATCTCAAATTTGCAATATTTTTCTGCCTGTTTTAATTGAATGTTTTTTCATACTTGGTAAATTGCGACCTCCAACATACAGTTACAAAAGAAAGTGTACAAAAAAAATTGTTTTTTTTTCATGGAGATATCGCAGTTTGAAAGGGAGACCTTTTTCGCGGTTCGAGAGGTCAAGTGAAGGTCACGACTACCGAGCTGAAAATAAAATGGCGTGTTTTCTGCTGCCTGCGGACGAATATCGGTTGCGAAGTCCGTATGATTTCTGAAAATTCGCATCACTTTGAAGACGAATAGCACAATTTTTGAGCCCAAACAAAACTGGAATCAAATTCTCCGCTGGAGTAATGGCTTTCCAAAGCTGTAACTCGTGTTGCCGTCCAATTTGTAGAAGGGTCAGGATCTAGCAAAGTCTGAGAGCTTACATATATATCGGTTGCGAAGTCCGTACGATTTCTCAAATCTCGCGTCACTTTGAAGACGAATAGCACAAAATGTTTTATTTTTGAGCCCAAACAATATTGGAATCAAAATCCCCGCTGGAGTATTGGCTTTTTTGAGCCGTAACTGTCGTTGCCGTACAATCCAAAGAAGGGTCAGGATCCATCAAGGTCTGAGAGCTCACATATTTAAAAAAAAAAAAAATGAGGCCTGTTTTGAAAGCAACTAACATAAAAAAAAACTCCTTTGCGGATTTCGAAAAAAAAATGGAAATTTATTAAGAAACATATAATCTCAATCCCTGTCTAAAAAAATCTTGATCAGTATGCTTACAGAAGACACCAGCAAAAGATCTCGCGAGCATGTCGAATTCCTTCATAATCTAGGTGCAGCAAAATCTGCTCGTGAGATTTCGCGAGACGAAAAATAAAATGCTCACGATTTCTATAGAACGAGCGAGCGCTGCCGATTGACTGTGTAGTTATGTCCACATAGGGATGTGTTGAACATGATAATACACGAAATCATGAAAAATAGATGGTAAGGATAAGGTTTTAGGAAATAAGTTTATCACAAAGAGTGTATGCAGTCATATAAGCCTCATGCAGTCATGAAAATTTGAAGGGCAAGTCTAAAACTTTTTTTTTTTTTTTTTTTTTTTTTTTTGGGGGGGGGGGGGGGGGTAAAAGCCTTAAACTGAAGCTACCAGTTCCAGCCAATTTACTCAAAATTTCAGGTGCTTCTGCGATTTCATAAATGAATTTAATCAATGACCTATCTGTGCTCAACCATTGCACTGTCATGACTGTTGTGGAGCAATAATTAACGTTTTATACTTATGTGAAAAAAAAAGAAAATTGTCCAACTGTTTTTCTATGATTATTTGTTCAATGGCGATGTAATGTTTAGTACGCTTTTGGAACTCTCCCAAAATCCTCTCATAGGTGTACAGCCACAGTCGACGTGGCTGGTGGTGTTTCAGGGTGTGTAATATATGCGAAAGAAATAGGCTGAGATCAATACGTAGCTATTAAGTGAATTCCACGTATATTGCCCTCATCAGGTATGTATGTCTGTGAAAATTAATACGACTTATTATACAAGCGATAGTGGTATAAGCATGTGGGCTAGAACAACATTGGCAGTACAATGATGACACGGATTGTATACAGTAACTGTTATTAACGACTTGGGCGACAGAGAGAAAGGGGGGAAGAAATACAGACAGAGAGGTAGAGTTATAAAGGGAAGAGGAAGAGGAACCAAACACAACCTAACTCTGTTTTGCAGTGTACCGTGAGGTGAAATAAATCCAGTGAATGACTGTGATTCAACTTTCCTAATGATTGTCATCTTTGTCTATTGTGTGTTGTTGTTCAATGTATACCCAGGCCCCCCGGGGGAACAGTGCTTAGCTCACTGGCAGCGCTAACCAGGCAGGCTGATAAAAGAAGGCGTAATTAATCATTAAAAACATACTTGCATATGGATATAGGTAAACGTTCGGTACAATCCGCGTCCAATGGCAATGCCGCCGCAGTAATATAACTAGTTCATAATCTGTTAGGTTAGATAGGGTTGATTTTTCTTTCAAAGATATATTAAGTTGTGTCAGAAGAGTCATACGAGACATACTTTTTGACAAGTATAAGGTGGTCTATATTGGTAAATTCATGCAAAGACATAGGCTGGTAAATGTACGGTGACACCATGGACCTTCCACGGTGATAACATCTATTCATGAGAAATCAGAGGCATCGCTAAAGAAAGCTCGAGGCAGACCTACAACATACTTACTTTTCAGAGACTTGCCTAAATGGTCATGTGTATGTGCTAACAACATGTAATCAATGGCCATTTAAGATAAAGGGGCGAGGAGAACAAAAAATGGGAAAGAAAATCTCAAAGAGAATGACAAAGTGAGGAATAGAACAGAAGGAACAAGTAATTACCCCACCCGCCCCAGGATTGGAACCGGGGTCGCGCGTTCTTACAATCAGCGTCTGCACCAAGTCATCCACAAATCTTCCCATTCACTTAACACGTAATGCACAACTTGGAATGATTTAGAAATCGACATTCAAACTGAATTAAAAAGAAAAGAGAGATAGGAAGGGAGAGGGAGCTAGGACCACATTACAGATATTCACATTAGAGATATTCAGAGTTTGGCCAACTTGTTTTCAAGAGGTAACATCATGGCGTATATCATTTTGCTACCTGCTTGCCCAACAATGCAACCCGCTTCATGCTGTTACTTTATGAAACCGATCACGTGCATTTGCGGCAAGAGTTATGTTATTGAGAGAGGGTTATAGAGAGGCAATGGATGTGTGCATGTGCATTTGTGTGTGTGTGTGTGTGTGTGTACGTGAGAGAAAGAAAGAGAGACAACAAGAGAGAGAGAGAGGGAGAGAGAGAGAGAGAATGTGCGGGTACGTGTGTCTGAGAGTGACATTACAATGGAGGAATGGAGGGATACACCGAAAAAAACAAAATCTCAAAATCTAGCCACCGATATAATTCCACTCTTGGGAAATAGTACTTATACTGTATAGTACATGTATTTTCTCTTACTTTTCGTGGTATGAGACAATTTGATTTGATTACTTGCAAATGGATACCCTATTTGTTAACACAGTACTGTAATTTGATGTATCAAATCCAAATCCAGATTTGGACTGTGTTAAAATAAAAATCGTCAATTTTGTCGCAGTGTCTTTTCTTTTCTTGCACCTTACCCTCTTTCAACTGTTCAACAGCCTTCTCTGTTATTTATCTCTCTCCCTCATTTTCTTTCTCTCAGCTTCTATCTACTTTATTTGGATCCTTGTTCGCTCACGCTCCTCCTTTTAACTCCTCTCTTCTCATCTCTCGTGGTATTTTACAATTTACAGTATACTCTAACTCCAACTTCTCCCGACCTACAGCCGCCGCGCCGCAGGTAGGCAGTAGAGACTGGCTGGCTGGCAGGCAGGCCGTGGAGACTGGCTGGCTGGCGGGCAGGCAGTGGAGACTACTAGTAGCTGATCGACTGGCAGGCAGGCAGTGGAGACTTTTTACCCGAGAGGTTTTGAGCAACATAACTTGGCAGGATTGTACCTTCACTTATTGACTAACTTCCGTGTGAAAATCACATTAAACCACTCAGTGATGCATGAGCGAGCATACATTAAAGGCAAAATTGTCACTTTTCAAAAGTCATAAGGGTAATTGTCTATGCCATTCTAATAGTACAATTTGGCATTTCTTGTGCGATTTTTAAAGTGTATTAACTCAACTATGACATGTAAATGACTTCTTATGTTCACATAATAGGTCATGTTACATCTTTGTCAAAATATCCAGAGTTTTAGTTCACAAAATAAAGGGTTTTTTCAACTTTCAAACTAAAGAGGGATTGAATATTTTTTAAACTGTGCTCACTCAACCAAAACAATGGGTTAATCGGGATAGGTGTTAGTGCGTCGGGAGATGGATGATAAACAATGAAAAGACATAAATTATGCACCAGAAATGGAATTCATGAAAAATTAATGTGACAGAATCCCAAAATGATCCCTGTGACTTTTGAAAAATGACAAATTTTCCTTTAATGTGTGCTCACTCATTCATGACTAGGTGGATTAAAGTGATTTTCACACGGAAGTTAGTCAATAAGTGAAGGTACAATCCTGCCAAGTTATGTTGCTAAAAACCTCTTCGATAAAAAGTTTTGCTATTTTCCTTAGGGGCGACTTACTTTTTTGGTTGTGTTTAGATACTATTAGACTGCTGACTTGGATTTGTTCATGAAGCTGTGTTGGATAATAGATGTAAAGACAGTGTGCCCTCAACAACAATAGAAGCAGGTGCACATGATGGAATGTTCTTTCACTACCTTCTCGGAGCTAAATAGCAGTTGCCGTAATTGCATGACAATAAATTGAAATGTGTTCGACTATGGTTTGGTTTGGTTTTATGTCCGTATAAAAATTACATAAAATTCAAACATACATAACAAAATTCAATTTACGGCTTGTTGCTCATATTCAGCAGTAACTATAATGTTACCGCTGGTCTTCCATGGGGCCAGTTACAATGTCTGTATAACTTAGAATTCAAAATGCTTAAACATTACAAACACTAGAAAGGAAAAATAAAATAGAGAGAAATAAAAAGGTACATGTTATCAGAATTAATTTACATTCATTCAAATCATAGTTCTTAAATGTGTATTTTTAAGAAAGTTTGGATTTAAACAGACTTGTTTTAAAGGCGGATAACGATGTATTATTTCAAATGCCATAATATATTTTGTTATACTCAGAAGCAGCCCTCTATTTCAACGATTTATAACAATAATTAATCTTTGGCTTCGGTAAACTGAGATCATGTTGATTGGGTAGAGAGTATGGTCTGTCTTTCTGTTCGAATAAAACTCTTAACTTGAGACAGGATATGTTCCTTAATATTAATACCCAATATCGGGTGTTTTTTAAGCACGGATTTTGACCCAAGTAGCATACATACACTTTTGTCATAATTTATCTTTAATTTATTTCTTTTCATCCATGTTTCCAAATGCTCAATGTCATTATTTAATGCCTTCTCAATTAGTTTAGTGTTTTTATGTGAGTAGTATATAAATGTATCGTCAGCATAGGGATGAATCTTACACTGAGAGGAAACGGATGTCATGTCATTTATATAAAAAATTTAAACAACAGAGGCCCTTAAAGGGAACCCTGGGGTACTCCCTTCGTAATGTCCATTTCTTCAGATAAGACATTATTAACTGATGTTCTTATTCTTCTATTAGAAAGGTAGCTTTTGAACCATTGTAATTCTACCCCAGTAATACCTAAGCATTCAAGTTTGGATAGGAGGATTACACAATCAACCATGTCGAAGGCCTTTTGTAGATCTACAAAGACAGTCCCTGTATACTGTCCGCCATCCATGGAGTAAATCCAATCATCTATAACCAAAGTCAGGGCAGTAGCAGTAGAATGCTTGGGACAGAAACCCGATTGATATAGTTAACAATGAATGGGAATTCAAGTATTGAAGTACATTTGTAATTTATCCTGAACAACTCTTTCAATAACTTTGGATATACAGGGTAGTGTCAATATTGGCTTGAAATTGTTGTAATCTAGCGTATCAACATTTTTTTTTAAGCACAGGTATGATTTTAGCAAGTTTTCATGTCGCAGGTACTACCCCATCTGTCAATGACTTGTTAATCAAATACGTAATAGATTTAATCATTTCAGAAATTGATTATTTAATTATGTTGACAGTCATGGCATCTAATCCTACAGATTTCTTGTTTTTCATACGTTGAACCTCTTTCATAACATCTATTGGATAATCCTGAGGAAATTTAAACTTTTCTTCAAAAGAATGAGCATTTACATTAGTTCCATGATGTACCATGTCACCCTCTGAACTAGTTGCTATATTAGCAAAATGATCGTTCAAACCATTTGCTATCAAGTCAGAATTTTCCTTGGAGAAACGCACTGCTAGAATGAAAGTTGTTTATTAAAGATTTTAGTACTTTCCATGATTCATTTCTGTTTGTTACAGTGGATAACTTTTCCCAAAAAATATTTACGTTTAGTTTTCCTTATTAAAGAAGTACCTTTATTCTTCAGGATTTTATAAAGTTTCCATACATTTTCATCATTTTTAGTTTGAGCTTTTTTCTTTACTTCATCCCTCTCTTTCAATAATGAGAGTATATTTTCAATCATCCAAGGGGAGGATCTTTTACGCACACGTCTTGTTCTTGTCAACCACATTTAATATTGTTGTTTCCCATTTATTGACCGCATCATTAATATTTCGATACTCTTCTATTTTCTTCCAATCTTGCTTACGTAAATCAATTCTTAAAGCTTTCACATCGACATATCAAAATTTCTAAAAATTCACAATTCCTTTAAGTTGATTTTTTTCTCACACATTTACATATCTGTTTTTTTTTTTAATTATTTGTCTGCTTTAAGATTTATTTCAATTCATTTTTTTCAAGGGCTCTTATTTTCCTTCAAGCAAAATTCCTTCTCCAATAAATATGTCCACAAATATTTTATGCACTTCCTCAAAGGTGCTTTTAAATTACATGTGAGGAAATCATAACAAATCTGAACAAAAAATATCATTTCTATGAATGAATTGTGTTTATTCTTTCTTGTTTATTATGTACATTCATTGCATATGAAATGTATGCATGTATTTTGGTGTTTTTTGTGAAAAAATTGAATCTTGAATTTTGAATAACAAGCGTCGTTTGGTCCAGGAATTATAGTCTTTTGTTTTTTATGATACGTTTGAAATCTTTAACATCTTTCAAAAATAGCGCCATCTGTAGTTCTTATTTTACTGGCTACAACGTCAATGTGACCAAACCGTCCTGTTAACATTCAACTCACAGTTCATGAATGTACATTTTATTTCTTAGGCTATGCAAAAGATCGAATGACAGCTCTAAAAGCCTGTCCTACGTTTGTCCGACATAGCAACAACTAATATGCAAACTTTATGTCAGCGTCATATTTGTCTTCAAATAACACGGGTTGAATGAGGCAGGGGGTGGGGTTGGGGGTAAGTGAGTAAAAAGTCACTCTGAGTTAAATGTCTCACTAACTAGTTAACCAATTCATCAATTAATCAACTAAAATTAATCAACTTAATACAAGCTAACTAAATTACCTATATAACTAAGGAAGGAAAGATCACTGAGGAAGTAAACGTTTACCTTTATTGCACATTTTCATTGTTTTAAGTGTATTTTGTGTTTTTGCTATCATAACATAACAAATAAACTTGTCTATCCAGCGTACCAAGCAAAACTAAAGATATCAATGAATTATTTTATAACATTGCATCGAATAGAAACGATTTCATGAAATTCACTTCCACTATGTTAAATAGGATCACATTGAGGGGTCTTATTAAGCACAAGAACAGGAGGGCGTTTCATGAACGCTGTCAGCACTGACCAAATGGTCAGTGCTGACAACTTCAGTGAAATCCTGGGTTTTGATTGGCTGAGAGGCACTAGCCCGTGACTGTTACTATGGTAGCTGTCGGAAAAAAGACAGCTTGTCAGGCGAAAAATGTTCATGAAACGTCTTCCACGTCACCAGTCGTGCGTAAAATCATGCCGAATTTACGAACAGCTTTATGCAACGGGGGGGAGAGGGGGGGGGGGGGGGGGAGGATGGACATCATAGTGGGGTATGCTTATTGTATACTCGATACCATTGGTGAATTTAATCACAAGGTATGCATGCTATACGCATATTCTACATAAGAGCGGTTTGCCTCGCAAACAAAGGGTTAACTCACTTATGATTATCATGCTTTCCTTTTTCATCTTTAAATGCAATGTGGAACCGCATTATTTTGTCTCAGGAACTGAGCACAGTATTTGAATTGATTTTGCGTTTCCTGACTGTTAGACAAAGGGAATACTCTTTATCTGATGAGATCTACTTGTTATCAGACTTTAATCTACTTCTTATCAGATCAAAATCAGACAGAATTTTGATTGACATCAGTATGGATCATTGTCTTTCGGGAGAGGGTCGGAATTGCAGGAATTCAACTATTCACCCCAAAATACAGAATGCGTAATTATTCAAATAACAAAGGCTTCAGTACCAATATTCGGTAAAGAAACCCCGACGAGTCTCATCTTCACCTGATGTACGTGGAGATAACGATCTTCGAGATTTGTTTTCTAGAAAACAAAAAAACGCCCTTTCGCCTTCATCGATTTGAATTGGATGGTGGCTCGAAGCACGAAGGTCGTCGTGATAGTTTGTATAGGATCCTCTCCGGCACATGGGAACAACGTGAGCACAACCGGTGCGTGTTACGCTTGGGTTTGTTCTGTTTTGTTTTGCTTTGTTTCGTTTTGTTTCTGTTGGGTTGCAGTGCCCAAACTAAACTTCAGTTCGATAATGAATGAAGAATTTTTTCCAAGCATGACCGGTTAACTATAATGTGCGAAACCACTCTGTAGTACACCATTTAGTCATTACCGTCACCATTACCATTACCATTATCACCGCCACCCGGCACCACCCCACCACCAGCACCACCACCTATACAACCAACCTCTTTACCACCACCACCACCTATACCACAACCCCTTTACCACCACCATTACCAACATCACATTTTGGTCTGATAACTAGTATATCTCATCAACACTAAAAACAACAGCAACACAACTACCACCATCTGACCAACACCAATTACAAACACTAATGCCAACCAGTGCACCACCACCACCACCACCACCACCACCACCACCACCACCACCAGAAGCTTTCCCATGCGTGACCGGCAAACTATGCTATGCCAATTTGGTAAACCATCACTAGTGTCTTTCATCGCCCCCACCACCACCACCACCAACACCAAGACCAACATCACTAACAACCGAAAAAATAACAACAACCACCACACCACCTAGCTACCACCACCACCACCACCACCACCACCACTTACAACAACAACAACAACAACAACACTTCAACCACCACCACCTCTACCACCGTCATCAACAACAACAACATCAACAACATCAACAACAACAGCAACACATTAACAACAACAACACCTCCACCACCCTCATCAACAACAACACCACCACCAACAACGTCAACAACCACAACAGCAACACACCACCACCACCACCAACAACAACAACAACAACAACAACAACAACAACAACAACAACAACAACAACCACGGCCTCCATTACCACCACCGGCACCGTTATGGCCCCTTTATCCACCTTTCGTCACCTTCGTGGCAAAATGTATCTCTCCTCCCTCCCAGTTTACTAGCAGAATAGTTATAGCGCGGCGCTGTTCACAACTCGTCATGTTGCTATATCAACTCCCGGCCCCTCGTTGGGCGATGTTGTGAGTTAGCCTGACTTCCACACTGTCACAATTTAGTGACAATGGCAGAGAACTTTCAACATACACCGGTTTACTAATGTAGTCAAATTTATAAATGTTTCTGCCCTCGGGGCCTAGTAACGAGTTATTCCATTAACCTGTACCTAACAATGGTATTTCAGTACTTGGAATCCACTTTGCATACATTAGTTGTTGCTATGTAGGGAGAACCTCGGGAAAGCTTTCAGGTTGTCAGGGGCAACCTTTGTTAAATTGGTATGCATAACATTTGAATATGTAGTATACCGATCTATTAATTCCCATCGTCTCCCATCAATTTGAAACAGGTAGACAGTACTAAGTTCTTAGGACTTCATATTGATAGCGATTTATCCTGGAAAACTCATATTAATTTTTTATGCAAAATATTATCCAGGAACACAGGAATTCTAAACAAGCTAAAACATTTCTTTCCCTCTCACATATTACAAACTATATATTCAACTTTAATTTCTCCATATCTTAACTATGGAATTTTAGCTTGGGGAAATTCATCAAAGCTTTTGCTCGATTCTCTTTTTATTCTACAAAAACGTGCAATAAGAATTGTTAACCACGCCGAGTATTTATCTCACACAATTGATCTTTTCAGAAATAACAAAATTTTGAAATTGATTGACTTGTTTAACTATAATGTTGGTATTTTTATGCATAAACTTTCCACTAATGAGCTTCCTGAAGTCTTCCTTCAAATGTTCACTAGAAATAACTCTGTTCATAACTATCCAACCCGGCAACATGACGCTTATCACCTTCCACGTACTCGAACAATTTTTGCACAAAAAACAATTATGTTTACAGGGCCCAAATACTGGAATGATCTCCCCCAAGATGTCAGTGGTTGTGTATCATTATATCCATTCAAACGTAAACTTAGAATGCATCTATTGAATAGTTACTCTACGTAAGCTCATTGAGATTCTAAACTTTTGTGTATAATGTTCATTTCCATGTGTAATTTACATAATGCCTTGCTGTTGCACGCTTCCGAAATCCTGCCCGATACTGTTTTTCACTCGTTCTCTATATATGCTCATGATTTCGTAAGCGCGGCAGCAGCAGGCATTGTTCTTAGCACCTCATTGCAGCTGGCTGGTGGCTACTCAATACATAGTAGGCCGATAACGCTAAAACATTCCAATGTTGCGAACTGTTATTCATATCAATCTGAACTTAATTTGACTGTTGTTCATCCGATATACATACAGTTGTAGTACGCAGACTGGATTCCTTAGGTATTGTAATTTATGCGTTTGCATAATATCTCGACACGTTGTATCATATGAAGACAGCATCAAAAACTCAATCGGATAATTATTTGACGTGCTCTTGATTGTTTATTCAAGCTATTAAGTATGTGTAAAAATCTCCTTGCATTCTCATAGCCCTAAATTCACAGGTTAAATCTTGTTCACTTATATATGAGAAGTATCTGTTTTACGTCCTCGAAGAATTTGTGTTATTTCTTGTTTTAGTTTGGTCCTAAGTTGCATCCGTACTCTATATCTATTTATATATACACCAATTTTACCGGGACTTACGCCTATCAAGCTTGCTTCTAGTAGGTCCCATCATATTTCTCTCTCAATTTCCATCTTATCATATATTGTATATTTATGTTGTATTAAGTTGTACATCCAAGTTGGATATTGTATATTATTTTGTTTTGCACATTGTATTCATCGAGAAGTATGAAAATAAATTGAAAAAAAAAAAAAAAAAAAAAAAAGTGAAAAAAAAAAGAATTAGCTTCAAAAAAGTATAGTCCTTGTTTAGACCCGCTTACAATCCGTAATGTGGTGTGCTTGCCGATTTTAAATAAGAAAATTTGAACAGTCTGAAAGCCAGACTAACCTTTCAGTAATGTTACACTAGATCGTGGGCTCCTTGCCAGTGCGATATTTAATGAAGACAGAAGAAAAAGAAGGGTGAAAGACGGAAGGAAGGTGAGACGAGTGAAAGGAGGACAAAAGAGGGCAATACGCACCGTTGAAAGGAATTACAAGCAATAAAAATCGATGTTTGAAGTTGGTTGACCAGTTGAGGGTCGTTCAGTACGATTTCACAATCTATCACCGAAACAGTGTGTCTAGCCTGGCTTTCAGGCTGTTAGACATTTAAAAAAATAATACAAACTTTCACAAATACACGTTTTGGTCTGATACTGACACGCGACTAATGTTCTCGTAATATTCCTTTAATATTTCAGACGGATTTTCGTCAAACTTTCACTTTTATATTTCTGCTATTACTGAAACCAAATTAACTTCAAGGTGGACTATCCCTTTTAATGAACAGGTAGTATACTACGAAATACCTGACAAAAATAACATTAAGACAATTTAAGTGACATCCGGGCCCTGAATATTGTCAAAATATTATAACTCTTACACAATACTGTTTATATTTGTTGTCCTGTATATGGTATTTAACCGAAAACAAATGTATAGGAATAAAGATAGATAATAATTTCATAACGATATAGAACTATCTATCTTAATATCATAATGAAAAGTTATGATGATATAATTCAACTATCGTGCTGTCAATTCTATCATGGATGTCCTGATAAGATGGCACTTTATTTATGTTGCTTAACATTTTGCATAGTTTACATTCCTCGCATTCCATTTCCCGCGTTCTACTTATGTTCTTACTGAAACAACTTTCCATATTGTGGGTCTGGACATTTTTCTCTATCTAGGCCTAACTCCTTCTGCATCAATGAAAATAAAGGTCAATTCGTTTTGGGTAGGCCTACATTACTGATGTCAACGTGCTTACTATGTCGTACATAATCATAAACTATAATCAGTACTAATACTTCTTGAGGTTCGGGGTAAGGGTGGCAATGAAGACAACCGCGAGGAACTTGGTGAACTCCACAGCTACTGCATAATTAAACCGTTATATCACATCTCCTTGATTGCGTCGTGGATGTGTAAGCCTAACATGTTAAATTCTGATCGCACAAGCTCTTCCTCTTACTCAGTATAGGACTAATTTGCGTTTCGCGTCTGAAAAGACGTGAAGTCCGCTCATTCAAGCATTATAAAGGGCTCAGGGAGATTATATCCCGTTTGGGGTTAGGACAAAGAAATGGCTTTATTTTCGGATTCTTGGCCATAATCGATATACTCAGCACGAGTTCTTGTCATTCCTTGTCGCTCCTTTGTATCCAGTAAGTGGCTGCCTTTCGGATTACGGGCTTCGATTCCGAGAGGATGTAAGGCTTGTGAAGGAGAAAGGAAAAGTGTTGCCGTTTAAAGCGAGTACAAATTTATATTGAATGAGCTTACATCACTTACGGGGTTTCGCATTTAGACGAATCTGTTAATACGAAGGACGTATGAAGCCGAGCACATACGAAGGCCTGATGGAACACGTGACTGGTTAGTCATGTGGTATTAATGTTATTTACACACAAATAGATATGTCAATTGAAGTCTCATGTCTTTCTAAACGAAGGAATTGCGTAGTTTCTTAAGGACGTTGAGCAGAATGAAGAGATGAATAAAGAAGAATGATAAGACGAAAGAAAAGGTAAATGGGCAGACTCAGAGAGACGGAGAAGATGTAGAAATTTTAAAGATGATGAAAAATGAAAAAGAAAGAGAGATAGGAATGGTGAGGAGGAAAAGAATGAATAGAAGAAGAGGAGGAGGAGGAAGAAGAAGAAAATTAAAGAAATAGAAGAAGAAGAACAAGACAGAAGAAGAGGAGGAGAAGAAGAACAAAGAAGATGGAGAAGAAGAAAATAGTAGAATTACACGAAGAGAAGGGTAAGGACGAGGAAGAAGGAGAAGAAGGAGAAGAAGAAGAAGAAGAAGAAGAAGAAGAAGAAGAAGAAGAAGAAGAAGAAGAAGAAGAAGAAGAAGAAGAAGAAGAAGAAGAAGAAGAAGAAGAAGAAGAAGAAGAAGAAGAAGAAGAAGAAGAAGAAGAAGAAGAAGAAGAAGAAGAAGAAGAAGAAGAAGAAGAAGAAGGAGGAGAATGTTCCCACGCGAATATGAAGTCAGTGACTTTTGGGGCAGGTGTGTGCTTAGGATTATGATATCGTCAATAATGGTATCACGCAGCGGAAATGGATTTCAATGGGATGATTCGATTATCCCAAAAGGGGTTGATCGTCGGCACCTATAATGCTGCTCGGGTACTGGAAGAAATATTTTGTCTCAAGATATAGGTGTTGACCTAAGTGACTGCATGTAGAGAGAGAGAAAGAGAGAGAGAGAGAGAGAGAGAGAGAGAGAGAGAGAAAGAAAAAAAATGAGAGAGCGAGAGAGAGAAAGTAAGAGAGAGAGAGAGAGAGAGAGAGAGAGGGAGAGAGGGGGTAGATGGGGGAAGGGTATGATACAAAATAGTGATGTAACTAATTGCCAACAAATCATGATTTCTTCTTGCAATGTGTTTTACTACTACTTCTGAATCAGTATTATGATATGGCGGTGAAATTAACCAACTTCGTTATAGAGTCGTCATCTTTTCTTCTCATGCAACAGGTCCTGTTACCCACCCAGAGCGGTGCGCTGTAGTACCCCTATCGTTGGTATGGAGTCGACCACACCACTCGTTCCAGTGTATACAAACTCCGCGGCACTTCGAAAACTTCCCCGGGTACCTGGTTATGCACGATGCATGCAATGACTGTACAAGTTCGTTCGCATGCGCAGCGAACTGTGTAGTACGGTGCGGTGAATCCTCGTCCATAAGTTTGGCGGTCAATCGACTTTTTTTAGAGCTTGTGCATGTGCGGAGCGCGCTTGCTGTGGAGTTCACTTCTTTGCTCGCAGTTTGCGATGCGATTGCAGATTCCGAAGCATGCCTACCAACTTTTAATGGATTTGTTAACTGGAATCCTATGCCCAGCTCGTGCTGGATAACCTCTTAACTTGTTCCCTGGAGTTAACACCCAATACGGATTACCCATTGCACGTACCAGTTTAGGAGTGTGGTGAGCAAAAAGTGGGTTTTATCCCATACTTTCCCGAGCAAGGTTAGCTCGCTGGATTGGATTTGGAGGTGGAAGATGCCGGTTCGTCGTACGGGGAGGATGGGGGATGAGGCGGGTCTTGGGGTGCTATTGATCGGGGCCGTTGCCCTTGCGTGCCTGGCCTCTCAACCCGTCGCAGCTCAGCTGAGTCAGGTCATGTCGGATCAACTACCATCAGGTAAGAATAGGGATGCGATTTCTTTTCCCTTTTATTGGTCAGTTGGATGTGCGTGTGGTGGATATGAAAATGGTATTCAAACTGGGATATGAATTAGCAACTATAAAGTAACAGTGACATTTGTGGTGATAAATGAAAAAAAAAGTAGTGTATTCCTTATTTATGATATGACATAATGACTGTGTCTATACATTCAAGAGCGATTAACCAATAATTGATAAATCGCTCTAATTACGCTTGCATGTGTAGTGAACATTCTTTATTCCTTGTTCATGTGATGCGACAGGTGTTTCTAAGCTTAATCCACTTATACTATCATAATGACATTTGTTTGTGTGTGTATTATGGTATTGTGGTAAAATGACAAATCATTGTCAAAGTACACTGAATGATTACAAAGTACCACGTTCTCTTTTGCCTTTCATAATGATATTTTCATATTCATTATTTTATACATGTTCTTGTCTGTAGAGTGTATACATGTAAGTGCATTGAAAGTCTTTTGACAAAATATTGAGAATATACAACAAAATGCAAAGATCAAGAAACACTGCCAAGTGCAGATAACAGTCGATATCAGAAATCTTACCATGAAGATAACAATGTCCCTTTGCAATCTAGTGTAGAAAGAATCTACCCCAAGAAGCCTTTATTGGTCGTCATGAGTTATTAGATCCCTGATTTGCAGCGCAGATACCAGTACTCACCTGTAGGTTTTGAGTGAGCGGAGGAGCAGCGTACGAGTTTAAAAGAAAGAACAATCTTGAGGTGGCATGAGAGAGTTGGAGGTCATGCAATTTGTGGAAAGCTGTAGAATAGCTCCAGGCTAAATCGTCTCTTGGAACGTGCTCCATGGTTCAGTTCATGTTTCCACGTTTTGCTTGGATGGGTTCACACTACCCCCAAATTAGAAACCTAGTCTGATCAACTACTCCATGGATACTTATAAGGTATTTTTGTCTGAACACATCAAGTATGTAATTCACAAAAAACCCCACTTGATTATAAAGGTCATGGATTGTGATACCAGAACTAAAACATGTCCCATTGCAGTATTCCCTACACATTGATAGTCATGAGGTATGTTTGTCTGAACACACCCACAAAGTATTCTTTTAAAACATGATTTCATATTTTGAGTGTAATGTTCCATGAGGTCGTGGACTGTGATACCAGAAATCAAACCTGTCTCTTTCTCAAGATTCCCAACACAGTGATAGTCTTGAAATGTCTTTGCCTGAACACACCAACACGTACCCCCCCCCCCCCCCCCGCCTCTCTCTTTCTCTCTTTCTCATAAGTTTTTCACTGGTCAATATTTCTGTTATATACATGTTTATATGTACGTCTCACTGTTTTATTGACCCTACAGCAGGGAAATATAAAATAATATGATTAAAAATGTAAAAAAACAAGGATTGCAGAAAAGATGAGAATTAAAAAGTCATGTGTGCTTTCAGTCCATCCTTATTGACAACATGACCTGGAAGTCAGCCAACAGGAATGTTGCTCGAACTTTTCACTAGTGAGAACACATCCATTCTTGGAGTATGATTTCAAAGTTTTTCATGTCATTGCGCGAGCGGAAATTGTCATTTTTCTCTCAGTGTAGAAGCATTGTAGTGGAGCTGTGTTCTGGTATTCACAAACTGGAGTTGCTTCATGGTCGTTGAATATGCACACAAAATAGAACTTGGTTTCTTTTGTGCCTGATCACGAGCCCTTCGACCCTGGAGAGCTGCTGTGTCACAACGTGGTATGAATCAAGACAAATACTCTTTGAACAAATGAAGCTGAATAAAATGACAATTTCATATCAATATTGAACATAACTTTGTGTAACAAGAGAAGCAGCACTTTGTCAGACTTGTAAGAAACTTCTCATAAATACTATATCGATAAAAGTATGAATATCGTGAAGAGATGGGTAATACCCTCCACAGTGAAACAACTCATCTATAACTCTTTCAGTCCCATTTGCAATGAATTGTGTTTTAATTCACATGGGAATATTAACAGTTGGGACTGAGAGGGTTTAGCCTGCTGTCACAAAATGAACACACATTTTTTGTACATTATAAACTGTAAGGTGCTCATTGGACATGATTTGTTAACATTTTGTATGCTAGGTAAACTCTTGTTGTGTGGAAATTGTATTACTTGTGGAGAGGTCACATGAAGCCCCCAAATAGTTAATAAACCCTTTGCATTTCCCAAACATTTCCAAAATTAAAACCAAATGTTCACCACAGTTGCCTGAATTACTTCCTTCTGGAAATGGTATTGGAAAGATTCTGACATAGAAGGAACATTGTCTAACATTATTTCAGAACTAAGTATGTCCACCTGTACAGCAGAGAATAGCTGGCGAATCTCCCACTCACGTTAAAGCACATTTTCCCCTTCCTGTGACAAATGAAATAGTGCTGTATTCATGACTAGTGGAAAAAATACACACATGGCATTGAAAGGGTTAATCTACTAAACCTAATTTGAGAAAATGTTTGAAGAGATTAAGAACGAGGTCTAACCTCTGCATTGTGCCATGGTAGAAAAAAAAGTTTCATTGATTTCTTTTCCTCTGTCCATGGTTTCATTCATAGCAGTCAGCCACAATTTCCTATACAAATTCCCTCACAATAGGGCCAAAGCAAAGTGCAAACTTTGCATGGAAGTCCAGTCATATAGGCCCAGTTACGGTTTAACTTTTTCCTTCTCCCCTGCCCCCTTTCCTTTTCCAGTTTTCTCCAATAACACTACCCCTTCTCCCAACTATCACTCCATTTCTCCTCTGATCTCCACCCCACTTTCCCACCTCCTTGCTTTCTGTCCTCCTCTCCCACATGCTCCCTCCCTCTCTCCCTCCCCCTCTCCCTCTCCCTCTCCCTCCCCCTCTCCCTCCCCCTCTCCCTCCCCCTCTCCCTCCCCCTCTCCCTCCCCCTCTCCCTCCCCCTCTCCCTCCCCCTCTCCCTCCCCCTCTCCCTCCCCCTCTCCCTCCCCCTCTCCCTCCCCCTCTCCCTCCCCCTCTCCCTCCCCCTCTCCCTCCCTCTCTCCCTCTCTCCCTCCCCTCTCCCTCCCTCCCTCTCTCCCCCTCTCCCTTCCCCTCTCCCTCCCCCTCTCCTTTCCTCTCTCCCTCCCTCTCTGCCTCCCCTCTCCCTCCCTCTCCGCCTCCCCCTCTCCCTCCCTCTCTCCCCCTCTCCCTCTCTCCCTCCCTCCCTCCCTCTCTCTCTCCCTCCCTCCCTCTCTCTCTCCCTCCCTCCCTCCCTCTGTCCTTCCCCTCCCTCCCCATCATTCCCCTCTCCATTACCCCTTTCTCCTTCTTCTTCCCTCTCTCCCTCCCTCTCTCCCTCCCTCTCTCCCTCCCTCTCTCCCTCCCTCTCTCTCTTCCCCTCCCTCTCTCTCTTCCCCTCCCTCTCTATCTCTACCTCCCTCCCTCTGTCATTCCCCCTCCCTCCATGTCATTCCCCTCTCCATTTCCCCTTCCTCCCTCTTCTTCTTCTCTCTATTTCACTCTTTCCCCTTGTTCCCTCTCCCCCTTCTCTCCCACACTTATTCTCCACACTGCTCGTCTGTACACACCACAACCCAAATTTAGATTGCATGTAAATTGGGTTTGAGTAAACACGGAGGGTTGTAACTTTACTTAGCTGAGAGAACACTCGCTGAGATCCAACAAAAGACCCTTCTCTTCTGTCCTCTTCTCAGAAACCACAGAACAATTAGGACAACAATCACTGTACTGATTAGCATAATTTACTCAGTGCAGGTCTATTGTAATGGAAGTACTAGTACTTTAAATTCTTCACCCTGTTTTCAGTCATCACTCTTTTGAAATTGGTGTGCATAATTGAATGATGCCAGTAGTTTGCTCATCCAGAAAAGTTCTGCATTGTTATAGCATTAATTAATTACCAAAAAACAACCCATCCAATTTGTCTGTCCTCGTCCATAGATTATTCCATCCCTGAGCTTCCATACACCATTTTTAGAACAAGTTTTAGAGTATTTATAATTTTTTTGTTTTTACAATTTATGTTCAGATTGTTGAATTTCTTGTTTGCTCAAAGTATTTGGGGTTAGTGTCAATGTAGTAGATCCATGATCTAAATGTTTTAAAATGTGTTGATGTTGAGGTTTTCGTCATGTTTCTATTTGAAGGTTTCATTATAACAAGTAATGTATAATTTTTTGTCCAGTTTAGCAT
The DNA here is from genome assembly GCA_963669155.1 of Arbacia lixula. NCBI lineage: Eukaryota > Metazoa > Echinodermata > Echinoidea > Arbacioida > Arbaciidae > Arbacia > Arbacia lixula. The sequence continues at coordinate 7,207,016 of OZ022586.1, forward strand.
GAAACATGATGCTTTAGCCAAAAAACTTTATATTTCATACTGAACTAAACAAAATATACTGCGTTTTCAAACTGCGGGTCCTTCCCTTTCTTCCCTTTCCCTTTCCCTATGCCAATTTCTTTTTGAGCTGTAGTGTACTTACAAAGTGCAAAGTACTTTTCCTCCTTCTGATGGATAGGGCACACTGCCCTTAACGTCGAGACTGATACTCTCTCTTCCTGATATTGAAAGGAACTCATAGTTGTAAAATTTACTTTATTTTCACTACACTTTCCTGTCATTTCTTTCTTCTTTTTCTGTACAACTACTGTGTTTACAAATCTCATCACCACCTCCTCTCTCTCTACTTCCAACATTTCATTTATTTTTGTTTAAACACCACTGAAAACTAAAGCTAACAACAGTCATTTTGTAAGTGTTAAAGAATTACCTCTCTTCTTTTCACTCTTTCTTTTCCTTCCATCATCCCATAAGTGGGTCAAATATCCTGAAAGAATACAACTACATGGTGTTAGCAAAAGTTGTACTTTTGCACGCTATCCTTACTACTGCGTGTATGCCTAAAATTTCTTTGTAAATTAAAAGTAGTACTATTTTCTAAATAGTATTTATTCATACACAGTCCATGGAGTTTACGGTACGGTGGTACACAGTAACAAAATACCTGTCCAGCTGGAAACTTGATGTCACCAGATACCATTTCTTCAGACCTACTTATGATAAAATGTAACAAATGTGCCTTTCAATGAGGGTTTTGTACTATCAGAGCAGTTTGTGTCCTCAATGCATGAAAGGTTATGGTAATGCATTTTATAATTGAAACTCTTTTTTTTCGTGAAGAAGTTCTATCCTAGCCTGGCTTTCAGGCTTTTGGGCATTTTTCTATTTTTTTTCTAAACTATTCAATGAAGAGGTTTGGCTGCAGTAGACTAATCATTCTCAATTTCTTCTCCATGGATGGAACTGAAAAAGGAAGATAATGATGGAGTGACTAGTCTTGGAGTACTAGACTCTATTTGTCAGTTTGAATCAGATAGAATTATGTCCAACAGCCTGAAAGTGAGGCTACTCTATTTTTTTTTTGTTCGCCCACCATGCAGTCAATTCCCTCTCCAAATGGACCAATTTATCAGTAGGGGGTGCATGTGTTTATGAGGGAAAGGTCCTGCACATTTCTCACACCTTTTGAAAAGATGTTCCATTAATTATGCCCCACATGTGGTGGCCATGTCAGTCAAATTGCATGGAAGTGGTTGTTGCTTTTAGATGTATTATATTTTGTAGATGCGGTGGTCAGCCAAAATGTTCTGTTTTATGGAAAGGGGTGGGAGAGGAGAGGTGGGTGAGGGGATGGAGAATAGGGGTGGGGTTGGTACTGAAAGGATTGAGGGTAGAGTTTGGATGGCGGGCGGGCGGAAGGAGAAGTGGATGGGGGTGGGAGGTTGGAGGCACAGAGGCCTGCAAAATTTGAATAACTACAAAAAAGTTAGAGCTATAGGAGTTGAAAACTTCATGAAGTAAACTCCCAGAATAAAATGTTTGCTCCAGTACTTGTCTTCAAGCTTTATTATTCTCCATGTACCTATATTGGGAAAATTTGCTTCATGATGCACTGTGCAGCTACATATTGTACATTTGGATTTTTGTTTGCAGTTATGTCCACTTATGTACGAGACCAGAAAATATCTGGATGTCACTGCAGTGCATTATAGAATGACTTTCCCCTGTATGCGATATGAATCTTCTTCTTCTCGGGTCACTACACAAGTCCTGTCCAGTGGAGGATACACGAACTGGCTTTGGGGTTGAGCAACTCCAGATCGTAGATGGTGCAAGGCTCTGGTAGGAGAGGGCAGACCAAAAGGTGTTGCATCGTCTGGTCCTCCCCACAGTCACAGGTTGTGTCTCCATCCCTGTTGTACCCCCATTTCTGCATAAGGACTTTACACCGTCCTATTCCAGACCGCAGGCGATTGAGACATTGCCAGGTTGGCCATTCCTGACTTGAACCTGGGGTTAATGTTTCACTAGGACCGATGGAGATATGAATAATTGCTAACCTTTACCAAATGTGGGTTTGGACTTGAACCCAGACCTCCCTCACCAAAATTTCAAATTAGGAGTCTCAACCAGCGCACCTTTGATCAAAGGGAGGGGATTAAGCTCATCCTTTGATCGCGGATACTGAGAACTAATCCTTAGCCTGCAGCCCCCTGCCCCCTGTCCTTGCCAGAGGTCCATGCTGTTAAACCCTCTCAGTATCAAACAGTCATGGTTCCATGTCAACTACAACACAGAATATCACATCTGGGACTGAGAGAGTTAATCACACATTCACAATGGACTATGATTCTCTTTGGCGGTTGTGTGTGTGATAATCACCTGCCAAAGAATACCCTCAAAGGGTAACCTTTACCAAATGTGGGGTTTGACTTGAACCCAGACCTCCCTCACCGAAATTTCAAATTAGGAGTCTCAACCAGCGCACCTTTGATCAAAGGGAGGGGATTAAGCTCATCCTTTGATCCTGGATACTGCAAACTAATCCTTAGCCTGCAGCCCCCCTGTCCCCTGTCCTTGCCACAGGTCTGTTAAACCCTCTCAGTATCAAACAGTCGTGGTCCCATGTCAACTACAGCACAGAATATCACATATGGGACTGAGAGGGTTAATCACACGTTCACAATGGGCGATGATTCTCTTTGGCGGTTGTGTGTGTGATAATCACCTGCCAAAGAATACCCTCAAAGGACCGTCCCTCAGAAAGAGCTGCTGTCGGCTGCTGATCGCTTATCGGCCACTTTCAAGTCGGGTTGGATCAATCTCCGCCCCAGAAGAGTAGCCTCGGCTTTCCAGACAAATAACAATAAAAAAGAGAGAAAGAAGATTATTTTGACACAATTGGGACATAAAATATTTAGCCTGTTCAGGTGCACTTGGCAGTATTGGGTAGAATTGTGGTCTGTATCACTTTGATAACCCTTTGTTTGCCAGATAAACTGCTGCTCTATGGGACTTGTGTGTATTACTGGTTTGAAGAGGCATACATGGTACTCAAAGAGTTAAATTACCATGATACAGGAATGATGTTGTATTCTCATGGGAAGGGGAATTGTTTTGTGTGGTTACTCACAGTACATCTTTAATTTACAAGCACATGTACACTCCAGCTCAAAGGAATTGGCATAGGGAAAGGGAAAGAGAAGAAAGGGAAGGAGCCGCAGATTTTAAACCATGGTATATTTTGTCCAGTTCAGCATGAAACACGTTGCTTTAGCCTGAAAAACATCATGTTTCATGCTGAACTGGACAAACTATACTGTGGTTTACAACTGCTGCTCCTTCCCTCTCTTCCCTTTCCCTTTCCCTATGCCAATTCCTTTGAGCTGGAATGTATGTAGCTTTGAAATGCTTGCTCTCATTACATTCCTTGAAAGAATGTGGTAACATTCTGGGGGTAAAAGTAAAAGCTGTTTTACGGGGGAGGGGAGGAGGGGAGCTACTAGTCAATACTGATATCATGGACAAAGCGCTATGAACAATACGTACGTTCATAGGGGCTCATGCTATTGCGGTGGCATCATTTTTAAGATTGAGGGCTCATTCTATGAGCCCCCATGTGTTTTCACCACTCATATCAGTCATTAGTTTGGATCTTATGACACATAGCATGAAACATATTCCCCTCTTGCAATGACATTCTGTTTGATCCAATTTTTACACACAGCTATTACTGGTAAACATACTATGTTTACCCATCTCGCAGTGAATCGACTGACCAAAATCCTATGAGAGTACCTCGGACTACCTCCACATTCTAACATTCACACAAACGCAATCGTGTATCAGTACAACATTAAACGCACATCTGAAAGGGGAACAGTGATTGATGTTCTCTGTATTCCCCATCTCTTTACCCCTTTCCTTCTTTCCTCTTTCAATAGCTCTGATTGTCACGGTCCAGGAATTATGATTATGTCGGGATAATTTTGTTGGTCCCTCTGATTGCGAGATTGCGTAGCGCATTGTTTGGGTTTTGTGTGCTATTTTAAAGTAGGGCATGGCCCAGTAGGGAACATGTTGTGTGAGTGCATATGACAACGGTATATGGTGCACACTTTTATATATAAACCACCTGTAGTACTATATGCAGGGTTCATATTCATGAAACCTTACTAAGACTAGTTAGTCACTGAAGTGCATTCAGCTGCATCCATATGTAGCAACTTCAGTCTTGAAAGGTTTCCTGAATATGGGCCCATGGTGGTGTTTCACCAAGCTGTTAGTAAGTTACGAACGACTTTACGAATGACTGGTGATCCCCTCTTGTGCTAAGTCAGATTATTAGTGAACAGAGTGTGGTATTGCATTTAGCCCAAGATTGTATCACCAGTCATTCGTAAAGTCGTTTGCAACTTACGAACAGCTTGGTGACACACCGCCCCCAGGGCTCTTGTCGGTGTTAAATATCATGTGATATTAACAAACATTTCTTTGGCAAATGTAACGCCATACCGTGTGAAAACTTTTACGTCACACGCAATATTGCACATACCAGTAGTCATTTTCATTCATGTATTCATGTAATTTCCGCCTTCACTTTGCAGTAGTTGTTGCTGGTTAGACATATCTGGGACAAGCTTTGGGATTACCATTAGTAACATATTATTGAAAGAGCCCTGGGCACATCCTTATGGATACTCTACTGGCTGGGAAAATGTGGAAAAAGTTCTGCTTCTTTCTTCATCAACATAATAATTAATTAATTACACAGAGTACCTGTAGGCCAATAACTTATGCAAATTTTATGCAATTTCTGTGTCAAGTATTCCAAGGAAAGTCATTGTTAAAATGTCATGAAACCTACTTTAACAAAAATCTACTGACTCTATGATGTGTAAGTTTTTGACCTACATATGAAAATAGTATTCATTTGTATTGTACAAGAGCCTGGTCCATTGAACATACATTAACAAGATACAAATCTAATAGACAATTTATGGTGCATGCAACTGTTATGCATCTAGTTCTAACAATATAGAACGGACTATAGTATTAAAACCCCGAAGCTTGTCTGAGTTTTTTTTCCGACAGCAACAACAAATAGATTCACAGTGCGTTCAACCATTACAAATGATATATGAAATACAGGTGAATGTCATAACAACTTACTTTGCAGTTACAGTAAGAGTTGTGAATATGCCTTATTTCAAGCATGTGCTGTATACAGGAGTTTGGTTCAATTGAAGGGCACCTGCCAGGTATATTATGAGTAAGTGTATTAATGTGAAGGTACATGGTCACTGTTACAAGGCATACATTAACTGTTTAACTCTTTCTCTGTCAGACAAATTGCTGGTCTATGTTATTTGTGTGTAAAACTGTGTATTCCTGATGAGGGGAGACCTCGATGGTGCATAAAGAGTTAACAGCCAGCATCCTCATTTTCAGGGGCACGTTGATGAGGAAGCATTAGCACTCATGATGAGTAAGACCAGATATTGTCTCGGCTAATCCCACCTCACTCGCATGCTCCTTACCACCTTCTTAATCCACCCTTACCCACTTTTATCTTCCCCTTTACCTCTCCCTTTCTCTCTCACTCAGCGAGGAGAAACATGAAACCACAGATTGTAACTTGGAAGAATGTTATTCATCCATACTTCCCGAAATAGCTGCAGGCTTTAAACTGACAAAGTCATTGTTACAATCACGTTTTGGAGTTCTAGGAAAATTGTTTGCCATATATCATAAAATATGTTCCTTCCTATTTCATCATCCATGGTGAAGTACAAAAGTTAATACAAGAAATTGGAGACATACATCATGGTATGTGAAAAAAAGTTTTAAAATTCAATCTCTGACAGAGAGAAAAAGATGGATGAAGAAAAAAACAAAAGTTAGAAAGATATACGTAATTGGAAATAATTTCCTGCAATTATAATTCAAGTGAATAAGATCCTCCGAAATAGATTTAACGGTGCACTGAGTAACGCAGTGTGTCACTTATTCTTGTCAAGTCCCTGTCAGCATTACATGCAGAAAATGACATAATATCCTGATAAAGTTTGATAAAACCCTAGTTTGGACTTTTCCCACATTTGTAAACACACTTGAAAAGAGCCATCTCATTGCAGCTTATATTCCATGTCCTGTCAGCATCACATGCAGAAAATGACATAAATCATGACTAACTTTGATAAAACCCTGGTTTGGACTTTTCCCACATTTGTAAATGCACACATTTCAAGAGGGCCATCTCATTGCAGCTTATGTTCCATGTCCTTAAAAAAAAACTGCAACCGGGCTTTAAATTCCTTCCACTTTTCAATGGGTTGGCAACATTGTAGCGTATTTGAACTTGCAAACAAATGCAGGGAGACGATTCCCTGGGGCATATTCCACAGGTAGCAATGGGTTCTGGAAATTGAATTAAGATGGCGAAACGAGAGAAACACCCCTCACCTATCACTCATACACATTGAGCTACTGCACAATACATCCAGAAGGAGGGTGTAGTCTCCCTTTTTAGACTCATTTCACACAAGTAGTCCAAAGTAGCATACAGGTGTATGATTTTACATTATCAGTGCAGGGTCCCGTTGCATAGAACCTACCATTGATGGTAACTTTGCCATCAATAGCAAATTCTATGGAAACCTTGCATTTGATTGGCTATCGAGCGATGTTACCATGGTAGTTACCATCGATGGCAGAGTTACCATCAATGGTAAGTTTTATGCAACAGGGCACAGAAAATAGACACAGGCTCAGGGAGATGTATATTGACATTTGAAATTTGAATGAAATCAGAGTATATTGCACTGCATGGTTCGATGTGTCTTATTTTTTGTTGTCATGCTTTAAAGAGGACCCCTTTATATTTTGCATGTCATACAGTCACAGAACTTAGACACTGTATGTTGAAAGTAGTCCCATGAAAATTGAGTATTCTGATTGAGTAATGTGGTTTAGGAAAACTTAGCATTTTTTTGTAAGTAGTGAGCAGTAGTGAAGATGGTTCTGTGACATTTGCTCTTGCCACAGTTGATCTTGCCTTTGTCAGTTTCTTATTTTAGTCCAAGCTCTTAATGTTATAGACCCTGGACCCAACACTAGTCCAACTTCAAAGACTGTAGACCCAATACTAGTCCAACTCATGACTTTTAGACTATGGACCCAATACTAGTCCAACTCTTGATTTTATAGACCCTGGACCTAACACTAGTCCAACTCTAAACTATAAGACTTTGGACCCAATACTATTCCAACTCTTCACTTTTAGACTATGGACTCAACACTAAACCAACTCTAAACTATAAGACTGTGGACCCACTATTAGTCCAACTCTTGACTTTTCGACTGTGGATTCCAATACTAGTCCAACTCTAGACATACCCTGGACCCAACACTGGCAATAGAACTTGGAGTCCAACTCCAAGCTATGAGGCTATGGAACTAATACTAGTCCAAGTATTGACTTTTTGACTATGGACCTAAAACTAGTTCAACTTTAAACTTGAAAACTATGGACCCAATACTAGTCCAGCTCTTTAACTTTATAGATCCTCTACTCAACAATATACCTAACCATATGTCTGGCCCTGAACCTAACCTACAGGTGAAACCGATTTGCCATCTTTACCTAAACTCTCTGTTTATAACCTTCTTTCTATCTTTCTATTGCCCGAAGCAAATGTTGTCAAAGCAAATGTTATTTCGGCATTTAGATGTGTGCTTTAAACTCTTCTGTTCACGACTGAAAGGGCAGGCTTTACTCTTTGATCTCTGTGGAATAGCACTCTGGCAAAACCACAATCCTCTGGCTCCAGGTCTGATTTGTGAGACTACAGATTGTTATAGGTTATTCCCTAAAGAAGTTATTGTTGGTGCGAAATTGGTTAACCCACCGTGACCTTTTAACTTTTATGGGTCTGGATGTTGAAGACTGATAATTGACAGGGAGTTACATTTGAATCACTTTAAAATAGAAATCATTGTCATTGCCAAATTGGTTAACCCACATTGACCTTAGATTGGAAAGGAAAGGGTAGATCACAGAAACATTTGATCAGAAGTATGTTGGTATTTCTGCTATCATGAAATTTCTATTTCTTCTGCCATGATATCATAGCTCCCTAAGTCATTTGTTAATTTGACACGTTTGGTTCTGAATATGAAGAGCAGCAGTAACTGTTTATAATAGAAGTCATTGTCATTGCCAAATTGGTTAACTCACATTGACCCTACCTTGACAGAGGGAGATGAGATAAATAGCTCATTAGAATTCTCTTGGTAAATGTCCAATATCATTGAATTATGATTTCTTTATTGCCATGATAATGTGAGTACTTAGACATTTGGGACCAAACGCATAGTACAAATGGTATCATTACGAGAAGCAGAAGCCATAAGTAGGGATCATACTGTAAGAGGACTTACAAAGTTTCAAGTTAAAGACAGCCCGTCCCTTTTTCAGATCACCACAAAACCATCAAAACATTGGCAAAACATAGAGAGAAGTGTTAGCAAGCTGTATATTCATAATTTGAAACTGATACATAGTGTAAAATTCAAATAATGCACATACACAATGTCTGATTAATAATCTTTACCTCAGGCTCCTAGCAGTTTGTGTTGAAATAACTGCTTTATTGATTAATTTTGGTAATTACTCATAAAATTAGGATTTCACACATGCATAATAACCACATAGATACTGTAACAAAAACTAATACTTTTTTACATATACAGAAAGCTTCAACATGCTATATTCTTAGAAATGGTCTTGAATCACACTTTCTTCAATTTACGATCGTGATAGACGATTTAAACTTTTAAGCTTGCAAAAGGGACGGACAATCTTTAACCCACTAATCTATTGCAGGACAATTGGGGTCTCACATTACTGCTCATCCACCTACTAGTCTCTAACCAGGGTCTGTAATCTGAGTCTAAGCACTGATAACCAGGGTATCTACCTGTAAGTCAATGTCAATGCTAGATTAGTTAACCCTCCTTGACACTGGTTTATTGTTGGAAGGGTGGGGATGGTTTTCCCATTAGTATTCACTCACTCACTAGTTTCAAACTAGTTTTTCTTGTCTGGTGGGTTTGAGCTTTCCATTTCAGTAGCTTGTCAAGCTGCTGGCTACCAGAGGCACTTCCTGTGATATGTTGCTCTTATATTCTAGATTAACCCTTCCCTTGCCAGATAAAATGCTGCTCTATGGGATTTGCGTGCATGATTGGTGAAATACCGACCGGTATTTACTCTTTGCGCGCTGTTGAGACTTTTTGTACTGGTAATGCACACCAATTCCAAAGGGCAGTATGGAGTCTGGCAGAGAAGGAGTTAAATCTGCAGGCACGGGCAGGTTAACTGCATTAAGAACCTGGAAGTGGTTTGCTGATGTTGGAGCACGTGTGCCAATTTGAAATGTTTAGCAATAGCATGATATTTGTCTGTGGAATAAAATTAGTCAATTGCATAGAATAAGGTAATGAAGTCTTTATTTAGGTATTTTCTTTCTATTGAAATGCTAAAAACTCATAGAGCAATGCTTTATCTGGCTCTGAAGAATTTGAATGATGTTGGGTGTTAAGTGTTTATAGCTGTAAACCTAAATGAAATGCCTTACCATGAAAAAACTAGGCAGAAATCAATCCAGAAAACGTGCATAGTGCAGCATACATCTATGGATTAACATTAATTAAATATGTTGACTACACTACATTGATCACACACTGACCTAACATGATACGCACTGAATCCTCGCAGAACCAAGGCATGAAAAGACCATTGATTGATAACACAGTGAATGAGCCCATGGTAGTGAGATGGTTAACGATTGTGGCATAGGGGGTTCCCAGGAAGTCCAGTATGAGATGACCACTGATGACCATGCCAGACAAGCGTCTGCCAAAACTGTTATCTTCTAGATCAAGATGAGTAGAATGAAGATGTTTCAGACTGATAATCAGGGTCAGGAACTTCACCAGGGGTGCAAGGGGCCTGTCTGGATGTAGACTATAGGCCTAGGGGTGTCTTCATTGGCCCGCTGTGGCGAAATAGCTAGTTAGTTCTGATCGGCATAGCCTATACTGATCACGAAATAACCAGCTATTTGCATCTTCATCAGCCAGATCAGGCGAAATAGCTAGCTATTTGCATCTTCATTAGCCAGATCAGGCAAAATAGCTAGGTATTTGCATCTTCATTAGCCAGATCAGGCGAAATAGCTAGCTATTTGCATCTTCATTAGCCAGATTAGGCGAAATAGCTAGCTATTTGCATCTTCATTAGCCAGATCAGGCAAAATAGCTAGCTATTTGCATCTTCATTAGCCAGATCAAGTGAAATAGCTAGCTATTTGGTCAAGAAAATTTCCCAAGAAATCTTGGGCTAGATGGCCAAATAGCGAGCTAGCTCGCTATTTTGTGGAGTGTTTTCATTAGCCTGAAAATTTTCTCGATCCCAGCATGCATCAGCGCACACTGAAGCATTGTTTATGTTAGATTTTGATATGTGCGTGAACGCGAGCTTACTGCATGGGGTGAAGACTGGATAGGAAAGAGTAAAAAGAGGAGAAATGGATTTTGTTTTTATATGATAACACTATTAGACTATTTTTAGTTTTAGTTTTTAGTGTTCAAACCAAGAATAAATGAGACGAAATGGAATTTAAAGGGGAGAGTGGTGATGGGAGTTGGGAACTAGTCAGAACAGAGTTATACTGAAAAAGAAAATAAAGGAATGTAATATGTTAAAAAAAAAATGTGGAGCTGCAAAATAACGTCAGTACCACTCAAGCATCATGCTGGCATCATGCTGCAACCACGTTGGCCAACATCACATGTGCAGAGGGCAAGAAACCCATCAAAAGCACCTGTTAATTTGTCCCCTTTCACACGGCATTTGCGAATTTCCCCCAGCAACCTCTTTTGGAACTAATAACCTACACCCCTCTCCTTCGTCATTCAAACAATTTCCTAGTATGGAGGACACAGTATGTCCCCTTTTGTGTGTCGGATGTAGGTCTTCCGTCTAGTCCAAACATCATTTGTTGGAGACGGTTACGGGATTCATCAGGGACAATTGGCGATTGTGATGAATACTGAAATTAAATTGCTTTCCTCTAGATTATTTTGATTGCTATCTCTGGGGACTCCAGGGGTTACCTGAGGGGGGGGGGGGGTAGAGAGAAAGGAAGAGAGAGAGAGAGAGAGAGGAGAGAGAGAGAGAGAGAGAGAGAGAGAGAGAGAGATGCAGATAGGCACAAACACGGGCAGATAAACAAATAGTCCATGTACAGATGGAGACATACAGTAAGAGAGAGAGAGAGAGAGAGAGAGAAAGAGAGAGAGAGAGAGAGAGAGAGAGAGAGAGAGAGAGAGAGAGTGTGTGAGAAAGAGAGAGGGATAGAAAATAAGGAAAAGGAATGACAGAAACAGTGAAAGATAACTAAATGTAGATAGATAGTTAGAAATCGAGATAGGTTAGTAAATATATTTACTGATTGATAGATAGATAACAAGTAACCCTAAAGAAAGAAAGGTCGAATTTAAAAAGATACACAAATGTATGAAGAATCGTACATACTGCACCTGAATATGGAAGGAGTGATTACTGTGTATGTTCCTTTCATACCAACTCTTTGCAAGAAAATGTGTCAGTTTATATGTAAATGAATGTTAGAAACATCCCTGAAGGGGAAATGTTTTATCTAGAGGACAAAATATGCTGTTCATTAAACATGTATCATAAGTTCAAGGCTAACCCAAATGTTGTCTGTTAGGGCAGTGGATTTATGATTAAATATATGCAATTTCATCACACCCTCAACTCAATGCTTACATTACATTTGTTCTGTTCAAATTGCATACTTGCCTCCAGAAAGAAGGCCCAGTTTTGGCAAATTTCCCACATTTTGATATCTTTCCTAGAAGGTGTCTGATCAAATGAAGCTTGCCTAGAGCTGAAGCATGCAGGAAAGAAGCAAATTTCCTGAACAAATTGACAGGGAAATATTCATCTATCAATGGGAAGGACTGCCAATCCGCTTGGGTCATTGCCATTTGATCGAAATCCCATTTTGTCTGCTCGCATGGGTTGTAGATTAGGGTTAGGGTTAAGGGTTAACTGATCAGTAGAAAAAAATACAAATTTATATTTGGGGGTTTCGTTTGAAGCATTCACCTTGTTGCATATATATTTTTCAATTGTAACTTACTATTAATAGTGCTACCATGGTATATTACAATGGGCTTTCAGCTTTATTGCTGTTGCTATGACAGTTTACAAAGGTAAGTTATAATAGTTACAATAGTTACAATACTTCCATCAGTTGAAAACATATATGGAACATGGCCCTAATGTCATGAACTGAGCTCTTTGAACTTTGTTCAGTATCATCCCCGGTGAGGATTAATACATCGCTGGGAAAAAATTTGTAGGGGCTTGGGCGATTTTGCCCCCGAAATGCTGAAAAGAGCCCTGTAAAGTGTTAAAAGAGCCCCCAAATTTCTCATAGATACTAGGTAAAGTTGTAGCCACATCAGCCAATGTGCTCAAAAAGAAGCCCCCGAAAATTTTGAATTAATCTTTTCCCTGATATATTGTTACCAGGGCTTACTTTTAGCATGGGGGGGGGGGGGGGGGGGGCGCTGTATGACTGTGGCCCCCCATGAACTGTTTTGACTGAGGTAGAAGAAATGAGATACTTTCAGAGTAGAATCTCATTCCGTATCCATATTTAACCCTCTATGTACCAGACAAACTGGTGCCCTATGTGATTTGTGTGTATTACTTGAGAGGGAATGCACATGCAATATACAAAGAGTTAACCCACAAAATGTGGTCGTGGGGACAGCTCCCCTGTCATCAAAACTGTGGGCATTCACTTTACCAGTGAACAGATGACAGACCCAGGGCGTGTTTGCATTGGAGTCTGCAGATTTGATTGGATCAAGGGATTCTGACCCGTTTCCTGGCAGCTGGGCAGGTAGAAATTGAGGCATGGAGAAGAGTGGAGTTGAAGTTGAAATGGAAGATTTGGATGAATAGAGACAAGGCGGATATGGAACATAGCTCAAATATGAGAACGTGAGAGAAGGAGAGAGAGAGAGAGATAGATAGAGAGAGAGATGGAGAGAGAGCGAGAGTAAGATAGAGGGATAGAGATCGAAAGAGAGAGATGGGAGAGAAAGAGAGAGGGAGAGAGAGGGGGTGAAGGGAGATGGGAGAGAGAGGTGGAAAGAGAGAGAGAGAGAGAGAGAGAGAGAGAGAGAGAGAGAGAGAGAGAGAGAGAGAGAAGGGTAGGGTGGGGGAGGAGGGGGGCGAAGAGGAGTTTCTAACCCCGTTCATATACACCGCCTATCCGCGAAAAAGGCGCAACATTTGCGCCTATTTTGCCGATGCATTACCGATAGCTGCGTATATGAACGGGAATCGCTCAAATAATGCGGTATTTGCTTCCTCCTTTTTTGCGCTTATTTTGCGGCTTTTTTGCGGATCGAGACCTAGTAATAATACCGCAATATTGCGGTAAGCGAATCCTATAAACTGCGTCCGCAAAATAGGCGTAAATGTTGCGCCTTTAGCATCGCGCTCTGGCCTGTTGGTTGCTAATCCTACCGCTCGTATGGCTGAGCGGAGCATGTCACCATTGGTTTGGAGAGAGTCCAGCTGTCCAAAACACCGCAACATTACGGCTTTTGGGGGTGTATATGAACGGTGCTTTTGCGGCTCGCTGGAAACTTGCTTACCGATGTGCATCGGTAATAATAGCGGTATATGGTATATGAACGGGGCTATTGAGGAAGAGAGATGGGGTGGGGGTGCAGGGGATGGAGGAAGAAAGTGGGGAGAGAGGTGACGTGAGGTAGGGAGAGGGAGAGAGAGAGATAGAGAGAGAGAGTGAGAGAAAGACAGAAAGAGAGAGAAGGAAAGGGAGAGAATGAAGGCAGAAAAAGTTCTTGTCTCTGTGATATGGAGCTATATAGTGCAAGTCCTGTGTGGTACTCACATCTATCCTTATTAATGTTAAAGCAAAATGGCATCTGGCAGGAAGTACAGGGTGTGTGTGTCAAGTTAGCTCTGAGCATGCTCTCAGCTCTGTTCATACCCCCCCCCCCCCCCCCCCCCTATAAGAAAGGGTTGCTCTGCTAAACTCTGAGCAGCGATCGATCATTGGTTGCAGAAATGAATTCAGTCCAGAGCGTTACAAATGTCCTTTTTGTTATGACAACATCAGACCCGGGTCTAGACCACAGGCTAGTTGGCATGAGTCATCAAGGATAGGGGTCTTTCCTGAAGCCCCATCCATCCATGCATGCATAATGCCACAGGGGCCTTGGACTGTGCCCAGCCACTGTAACAGAGACCAGGGTGAATTCACACTAGAGTTTTCATCATTGGACCATGCTTAGTTACTGTAACAAAGACCAAGGTTCTTTCATACTAGAGTTTATATCCTTGGATGGTACTTTACTATTGTAACATAGACCAGGGTGCATTCACACCAGACTTGTTCATTGAGGTTGAATTTTCATCCCTGGACCATGCTAGTTATTGAAACAGAGACCAGGGTGCATTCACACCAGACTTCTACATTGAGGTTGAGCATACATCATTGAACCATGTTTAGTTCCTTAAAGGCAGTATACTGTACTGGGAAGACAAAAAGGCCTTCAAAAGGTAATTGTGAGCAATCTTCTTGCCAATGGTGTTAAATTCATGTCTTGTCCATTTTAGAAACTTGCTGATAGTTATTTGCTCTGATATGATCCACATTTGGAATAATTAGTGAGTTAACCACAAATCCTCAAATTGTTCGGCCCGAACAATTTGAGGATTTGTGGTTAACTCACTAATTATTCCAAATGTGGATCATATCAGAGCAAATAACTATTAGCAAGTTTCTAAAATGGACAAGACATGAATTTAACACCATTGGCAAGAAGATTGCTCACAATTACCTTTTGAAGGCCTTTTTGTCTTCCCAGTACAGTATACTCCCTTTAACCATGGCAGGATTGGCAGCATTCCCAAATGTCATTTAAAAAACTGTGGAATTAATATTGAGCTTACATTTAGATGTTCGCACATTTCTTTCCAGCACCTTACGGAGCAATCAGATTAAATCTATAAGGAGTTGTACAAGTGTGAAATCCTCTGATGCCACTTCATGTATTGTTGCATCCATGCTGGACTCTGAGTAAAGGCAGGCTTTGTTAACACCTTTTTTTCCAGCACCAAACAAAGCAGTGTGGTATAAATCTGAAGAAAGCTGCTCTAGTGTGAAATCTCCCCTGATGACACTTCATGTATTGTTGAATCCACGCTGGGCTTGGGTGAATGAAATCCATCTCAAAGTAAACTGTAGGCTGTCACAGTATAACAGGTATCAGGGTTACAAATAAGGTTTTCAAGACACCTTTCCTTGCTCAGTAGCAGTAATAACAGGTAATATCTTGTAATACAATATAAAACTACATTCTGTGTCTCTCTGGTGTCGAAAAGAATACACAGGGTTCAGGGCGATTTATCACCTAAATGCAAACAATATCCCTGGTAGATGACAAAAGATTCCCTGTGGAAACACTGCTGTAAGTGGTAACATTCAAACTTTTTAGAAATGAAAATTTTCCCCTCTTGTTAGTCTTTGCCCTCAGTTGATTTGAGTAGATAATATAGAAGGTTCATTGATACCTATCTTACCCTAGACTTTTATCTAATTCCCAGCAGAGAAATGAGTTTGTTTTTCAGCGAAAACAGCTCTAGAGGCAGCCTGATTTCAAGGCTTTTTGGCATTTTCAATCCAAACTAGAATATTCAATAGTAGACTAATCATTTTCAATTTCTTCTCTGAACGAAAAAGTGACTAGTGTTGTGAGTGCTAGACTCTCGTTTTTAAAGGGATAGTCCACGTTGAAGTTGAATTGGTTTCAATGAAAGTAGAAATATGAAGGTGACATATAATTGAAGGTTTGATGAAAATCTGTATGATTCTATAAATTGCTCTTTTTCTGTTACTGATGAAGGATTCTGATGATTTGTTTGTTCAAAACATGTTTCTAATGAGTTATCAAATGCACAGGTAAAATGATATATATATAATCCTTATGAGAAAATGGAAAAATTAAAAAAAAATTATACACAACATAATATTGGAGAGCACCTCACACATGACGTCACAAAATCGAAACTTTTAAAGATCATAACTTCCTTATCCTTTGATGGATTTTCATCAAACCTTCACTAATATGTTTCTTTCGTGTTTCGGCTTTTATTGAAACAACTTAATTCCAGGGTAGACTATCCCTTTAAGTTTGAATTAGCCATGTCCGAAAATCTGGAGGCGAATTACTCTAGTGCTGATATTTAGTACTCTTGGACATCGTACATAGTCTCAGTCCTGCTCTGCCAAGGGGACAGGAAACTACGGAAATCTGCTGGCATTTGCAGTGATGAGAAGTTTGTATTCTTTGATTAGATGCTGATGATGGACGGTGGTGTGACCGTGAGAAGGCCAAGATTCCTGGCATGATGCAGGGCTAAATCGAGATGATGAAAGGGGGATGGAAGGAATGATGGATGGATAGATTGATAGATGGAAGATGGAGAGATATAGAGATGAGTTCAGGAAGAAAGGTGTTGGATTGGTAAGAAAGGACATGATTCCAGGCATGATAGGGCATAAATGAGATGATGAAAGAGGGATGGAAGGAATGATGGATGGATAGTTTGATAGATGGAAGATGGAGAGATATAGAGATGAGGTCAGGAAGAAAGATGGTGGATTGGTAAGAAGGTACATGATTCCAGGCTTGATACAGGGCTTAAATGAGATGATGAAAGGGGTGGGAGGGAATGATGGATGGATAGTTTGATAGATGGAAGATAGAGATGGGTTCAGGAAGAAAGATGGTGGATTGGTAAGAAAGGACATGATTCCAGGCATGATATAGGGCTTAAATGAGATGATGAAAGGGGGATGGGAGAAATGATGGATGGATGGATTGATAGATGGAAGATGAAGAGATGGAGAGTTAAGTTGAGAGATAACAAGTTAGTGTTTATATGGTGTGATTGGTAAGAAGGGCAAAGATTTTAAGTGTGATACTGTGCTTAAATGAAATGATGAACAGAGGGACGGAGGGAATAATGGATGGAGGTATAAAGTGTGTGTGTGTGTGTGTGTGTGTGTGTGTGCGTGTGTGTGAGGGCGTGTGTGTGTGTGTGGGGGGTGGGGGGTAAGGGAAACAAGTAGAGCGAGGTGAAGGACTAGGATAAAGAGGGTTAGAGGTGAAGACGAAGAAGACGCATGACAGAGACTGCAGAAGTTGAACAAATAGACATTTTACTCGTTCGCAGTAACACGTAGGCAGTCGGAGCTTGTGTCTTGTTGAAATCCGCTCAAACTTTCAAGAGAGCACTCCTTCCCTCTTCCCAAGAAAGTGGGATGGAGATGGACGGATTTAAGTTTGGAGGCATTCTCTGTAACCCACGGCAACGTCTGTCCATCTCATCAGATCAGATCATCTTTCCCTGGGTGTCATCTTCTCTCATCCCTTATTTACCTCCAGATGACAGGTAGGATATCCTGTATGGGATCTTCCAAAGCTCCGAGTCAACAAGCCCCCAAAGTAAACAAACTTGATACCTGTCAGGCGGGGGAAAATATCTGTATTTGATAGAAGTGCAGACCGTGCCATGAAGGACTGTGTCGTTCTCACAGCGCTTTGTACACCTCTACGTGACCTCAGAAAACAAACCACGAAATGCAGAATGCTACTGCCAAAGCTGGAAGCAAGGGATAGTAGTAATAAAGCTTTAATGTTTTTGGTCTTTATCAGCCTGAAACAATCAAATGATATAGAGAGCTCTTTTACCCACCAATGATTGTTTCATTTGCGTTGCGAAGCACAGACCCTGCCATAACAGACTGTGTCGTTCTCTCAGCGCTTTGTACACCTCTACATGACCTCAGAAAACAAACCACGAAATGCAGAATGCTACTGCCAAAGCTGGAAGCAAGGGATAGTAGTAATAAAGCTTAAATTTTTTTTTGGTCTTTTTCAGCCTGAAACAAGCAAATGATATAGAGTGCTCTTTACCCGCCAATGATTGTTTCATTTGTGTTGCCAGCTGTTATTGTTATATATTTCAGTGCATAGCTCACAGGCTCGGGCTAGATTTCAGGCTGATTTGGGCTATTTTGCTAGATCGGACTAAAAAGGAGTTAGGATTTAAGATTTGATGTGCAATTCAAATCATCGGACTAACATTTTTGAGAATTTAGTGTGCAGACGAATTTCCGATAACTGCTATACAACCTGCCCAATATGTGTAGCAGTTGCAGCGCTACACCAAGAAAATTAGTCCCTACACACTGCTGAAACCCCACATTGCTCCTGGTAGCCATTTTGTGATCTGGCTAGCTACATCCATCACAAAATATTGGGCTGTTTTAGCACTTGGAGCTGATGAAGACTGTTGTTGAGAAACGGGCGGGAGGCGACCGCCCGATGGGGGGAGGGGGCGTACATCATCAGCCGCCCCGTCCTGCCCAACTCTCTCAAGAGACGATGCGCCTAATTACCGCCACGCTGAAAGTCTGGGCCTGGTTCAGTGGAGAGAATGTCTCCAGTCTGAGGACCGGTCCACGGTCCATCGGGAGTACACAGGTCTGGCGCTCTTGACATGTTCTGATGAGGAACAAGTGTTTAACCCGCTCAGTCCCATAAGCAATAAACTGTGTTGTAATTGACATGGGACTATCATGCATGCATTCATGTGAGATACTACCAAAGTATTTTTTTTTATCTTTTTACAAAGAAATTTTAGGCATACACCCAGTAGTAAGGATAGCATGCTCCATCCTGTAAATGAATGATGAATGCATGATGAATGATGAATGGTGAATGATAAATTATATTTATATCATGATTGGTGTGATGTTTTTCTAAATCTGATTGTTGGTACTATATTCATTTATTTATTCATTCATTCATTCTTATTATAAACTCTACGTCACGTGCCTTTAGAGATTCTGAGTCAAGATGCATATGCATATGAAAGAAAATGAATACGAGTTGACATTTTGCTTGATTATCATAGCAATTGCTACTAGTTTTTGGCATGATGAGAACTAGGTGGGATGGTTGAGTGTGTGCGTCTGTGGAATTTGAAACGCATTTGTTATGTAAGAGAGCTGACCAGTGTGACCGCAAATTGCAAGTCAAGGCATCGCCGGAAATCAATTCATACACCACCGATTGTTTCCTCTAGTCCTCTTCTTGTTTTTCCCTTTTCTTCTGGTGCCATTGATTAGATCTACGGGTGCTGATCACGTTAAGTGCTTTGGCTGATCCCGTTCCCTATTCAAACTCCCTGGTTGGCCATTGTTTCTGCCATTGATTGGGGATCAGCCGTAGGAATCTTAAAGGGATGGCGGCGCGTTCAGCATCACTGGCTTGTTTGATGCGCCATTGTGATGTCTGGTCGCGTTTGATCGATTGGAGTGGTGGAAAGTGTCAACTTACATGTCAAAGTACAGGAGCAATTAGCCCTCAACATCATAAAACAAATTGATGTGCCGAAAGCTGATTGGATTGAAAGAAGTGTGGTTTCACATTGGGAACTAATCTGTTTCCTCTACATGTTTTCATTTATTTGTTGATGCAACATACACCCCTGTACTATGTGACATAAAATGTACTGAATAAAAGTTTTGTTTTTTACTGCATATATTTATTGGTGAAAGAAATGTGTTTAAAGTATTTGTAAATGTGCTTCAATAATATTTTGTTCCATATAAGTGCATATGAGGCTAAAAGGCACACCTACTATTAATACATTGTATGCATGTGCGACTGATTCTTTTGCTTGTGTAAAATCATTTGAATGTTGCACATAATCT
Source organism: Arbacia lixula (assembly GCA_963669155.1). Classification (NCBI taxonomy): domain Eukaryota; kingdom Metazoa; phylum Echinodermata; class Echinoidea; order Arbacioida; family Arbaciidae; genus Arbacia; species Arbacia lixula. The sequence continues at coordinate 7,226,941 of OZ022586.1, forward strand.
GAAATTCTGAATGCACTACATTTAATTATACATGTATTTGCAGTAGTTAGGCAGAAAAATTATTGTTTAACTGTACATACATATAAATTATAGATTTTAAACATACTTCAAATTGCACATATTCATAAAAAAAAATGCTCATGAAGTTGATTTAACCATCAATATTTTATTCAATTCCTTTGCATGCTTCAAATGACCAGATGAGAAAGGTAAGATATTTGGTGTTCTTGTTTTTGTGTTCAACCATTCACTTATCATAATGAAATCTGTGTTTTTTTTTACATTTGTTTGTTTCTCATTGCACTCATTTTCATGATCATAGTTGGGAATATGAAGTCTGGAATATGATACACGTAGGATCCAATAGCACTCTTCCATTTACATTTGCCTGTTTTTTTCTCTCTCAGTACATTCAAGTGAGCAAACAAATTGCACAATATTATGTGTTTGTAAATGTTTATCTCATTTTATTTTATGAGAGTTTGCACTAAACTAGTAATGAGCAGAAAAATCAATAGTAATCATGTTAACAGATTAAATATATAGAAAGAAAGTTAGAGAGAGAATGGGAGAAAGAATAGGAGAAAGATAGAGAAAAAAGAGGAAAGGAGAGTGAAAAGAAATATAATAACAGGGAGAAAGGTCACTACTGTCTACTTGTCCCATATTAAAGGAACATTCAATTTTGCAGTAGTAGTAGTCTTGCACATCAAGCCATAAAAAGTGAATTGATACTGGAAGAGAACACATTTTCACTCCTCCTAGCTTTTTTTGTCCTCCCCCCCATCTCCTTATCTCTCTCCCTTTCTTCTCCCTCCCTCTCGTTCTCTCTTACTCAACCCCCCTCTCTCTCTTTTCCTCCCCCCCTCTCTCTCTCTCTTTATCTTTTTCTATATTTCTCTTCTTTTCTCTCTTTTTCTATCTCTGTCTATCTATCTCTGTCTATCTCTCTCTGTATCTCACTCTCTGTAGCTGTCTTAATAGTACTATGTGTGTGTGTGTTTCTGTCAGTGTGTACATGTCAGACCATGTGTCAGTAAAATGTGTGTTTTCTTTCTTTCTTGTTCATGAGCATTTATCACTTGTTTAGCTCAGAGTCACCACAAAGTCAACTTCTCCATTTCAGTGACCCCATATGACCCCGTCATTAATGATCATATTGATGACAATTGATCCCCTGCATTGTTTCGCTGGGAAGAATCCCAATTATTGAACATGATTGATCTTCTCAGAAACACCTGTAGAGTATGTTTGACAATGTTTGAGGCAGATTCAATGGTAGACTGGTCACATTGATTTGTTATTGTCCTGTATGTAACCGAGTTATAATTGGGCTTCTTTGATTAACTGTCAGTTTAACTTTTTGACATATGTAACAGCCCCGAACAACCTTGTTGGGAGTACTTTTATTTGATGGCATTACCATCAACTATTTTAGCTGGAAGACAAATTTTAGGAGCCAAAACTTAATAGAAATGTTTGCAAATGCTATGATAACAATACCAAAACTTTGTTCAGATGTTGAAGATGAAAAAAAGGTAGGAAAAGATGGCAGAGGAAAAGACAAAAGAGGGGGAGTAGAAAGAGGGGAAAGAAAATACGGGGTACAAAGGAAACGATATATTGGAAATGAAGAATACGGAAAACAACGCTGAAATATACAAAAGAGAAACAGGACAGGAACAGAGTGAGAGACAAGTGAGAGAGGGGTGGGGAAGAGAGAGAGAGGGGGCGGGAGAGAGAGTAGGAGAGAGAGAGAACAAAAATAGAGTGAGAGGGAGAGGAGAAAAGAGAGAGAAACAGAGAAAGAGAGGGAGATATGTACAGAGAGAGAGAGACGTAGTGAGAGAGAGAGAGAGAGAGAGAGAGAGAAAGAGAGAGAGAGAGAGAGACACACACACACACACACACACACACAAACACACACACACACACATACACACACACACATACACACACACACATACACACACACATCCACACGTACACACCTACTGGGCAGCTCTTTGGTTCGTTGACCCCTCCCTACCACACGTGTTAGGCCATTCGCTGTGTGACTGTGTTTTGGGGTCAACACCCTTCTCTCTCCTCCCCCCTCTGCACCCCACTGGACTCATGTGAACTTAAAAACACTGTCCAGTTTGCAATTATGAATGGCAATTTCTCTCATGAATTGAATTATGGAGGGGATTGAAGAACTAGTCGATTGTTGTGTTAACCTGTCAGCTCCGGTACATAGAATATGAGTCGGAAGGGAAAACCTCAGAATAAGAGAAGAAATAGATTTGGAAAACAAGAGTGCTGCCTTATGCGCAGTTCCGGTGTCAAGTCAATGTCTTGTAGAAACAACACTAGACCAGGGTGGTGGGACTGTACTATGGTGGATTGATTGATGGTCTACTTGTACACTTTGAACTTTAAGATTTTGGGTTAGGGTTGGGAACAAAGGTAGAGATTTGATTTGGTTTCCATGGTTATGTGGAGGTTATGATATAATAGAAAATTGGAACTAGAAATATAAGAATGATGAATTCATGTAACATTCTTACTTTGAAATATGCTGGTGTTACTCAAGTTTTTGACTCAAACAACCATTGTGTAGACATTTTTAAGAACCGAAGATCTGGTTCTATCCAATTTCAACTTCAGTATAGCATTACAAGCAGGAACCCACACTCAATAAATTTGCCCTGAGTTTCTAACCACTTTCAACACTCATTCTGGAGCAAACAAAATAATCTCTGAAAACATTTTCTCTTCAGTTTATTCCTGAATGAACAATTTGGTGTTCATATCCACCAATATTTCACTCATCACTTTTCAAAACTTTGATTATGGCTTAAAAAACTTATGTTTAGGAATTTTATTGGCGTTGGGAAAAAGCAGCTAAATGCCAAATGTGCTCTTTTGTTTCTCCCCATGAGTCGATCTGTCCCGATCAGGATTGATTTGTCCCAGTTAAAAGGCTTTTTTTGGGAGACAGGTCTACCCCCACACTGTGCTTGACAAAAGGATGAAAGTCATCCCTCATGGTTCCATTGTTCTGGGAGATTTGACAAGCAGATTAGGACAATGGCTTGCTAGTCGCAGTTTAGTTAGGTGCATTGTTCCTGAAGATTTGTAGTCAAAAGATGGAAAGAACAGGGTACAAAGTACAGAGGTCCCTGTATATGTGGAGCGGAACAAAAGCTAACATGTCTTTTTGTTTAGTCTGGTACCTCGAATACAACCTGTTTGAACGTGTGTATGTATGTATGTGTGTGGGCGTGTGTGTGTGTGTGTGTGTGTGTGTGTGTGTGTGTGTGTGTGTGTGTGTGTGTGTGTATATATATATATATATATAATATATATAAAACCATATTTTATACATTTTCCCGTCCTATTTTTGCAAGGGTATTTAAATCAATATGGATATTTGAATAGAATTTCAGATGATACAAAAAGTAATTAGAAGTGTGTGTTTATGTGTATAAGTGTGACAATAAGACTTATAAAACAGACTGTATGTATGTGTGTCTGTGTGTGTGGGTATGTTAATAAGCATGTCATGCCTGTCCGTTTGTGGGATCAGGTAACTATCATGTGTCATTGATTTAGTTGTATTGTTATTATGATACAATAGAGCTTAGACATTCATCACCGTACATTGTACATCAAGCGTTCTGCATGACAAACCCATCCATCAGTAGAAGAGAGATGCATCAAAAGTTCAGTGACTCCCTCATTCATTCAATCATTCATTCATCCAGTATTGATACATTCATTCAGTCACTGTTCCATCTATACACACGTTTGTATGCACAGTAGTATGCGTGATTACACTGCACTATGTACTGTACGTCAAGTTATTCCATATTCCTACATACTACTTTTATGATGCCATGATCTGCTGTGTTCTTGTAGTATTGGGGTATTTCACAAAATGATGGTTCCTTTCACTGGAGGCCTTTCAGGGGTAATTTCACTTTTGAAAAGTATAAATGTGACTTCAAGGAATGCTGCTGGTTACAAGAACTTTACTTTACAAGAACTTGTAAAAGCTTCTTTTATTTCCGTCACTTTCTTCAAAAGAAAAATGGAGGAAACCTAAAGAGTCGCCTTGCTTGGAGGTTTTCAAATTGAAAACATACCTAGGGAAATTATGAGGGAGTTCTCGATTTAACAACAGGTTATTGGGTGCATAAATTAGATCATTATTGAAAAATGCAAAATAATATCGCAGGAGCCGTATATCCCCTCTGCCCCCCCCCCCCTCCTAGAATCGGGACTTCAACTTTTATAAAGAAAGAACAAATTCAGGTCAAACCATTTGAGTAGCCATTGGGCCTGGTAATTTCTCACGTATCAATAACATGACCAAAAAATGCACTTGTAATCATAGATGTGGAAATCCATAAATTTGAGGGCTTACAAATTTTAAGGTATGAATTTCAGATCCCCCTTAATAGGAGAGGGGAGTTCTGAGGTCTAGGGGCCGTACTCGGCCTTGGCTGGTGAATAGGATTATGAAAATAATCCTCGGTGGACTTTCCTAGTCCAAGGCTGGGATATGAAATGTGATTGTAGACCTGCTGTGTGCATTTCCCTTTCAGAGAGATTATATTTAGCCTGGATCCCAGGCTCTTTGATATTTATTTTTCAAACTATCAGAAGGAACCATTCCAGAGTCTAGTAATGGCAAGACTAATTCTTGTCTTTATCCAGGTTGTCTTACGTGTAGTATGAACGGAAAGAAGAACTAGGTTGTGTTCATGCGACCATCGCCAGAATCATGATTCAAAACGCAAACATGAATCATAATAATGACAGAATCAGCGCTCAGACGACCACTCCAATGACATTTCTGATCCAGCTGATCCAGTGCGCATCGCAGTGTGCAGTTTGATGCAGAAAGTATAGGTCAGCTTTCATGCGCGCGTTTTCTGACATCGAAGTGGGCTGCTTGACTAGCACCGGAAGTAGGCCGACACAATGACGTCCTTGAATCATGATTCAAATTACGTTTCAATCACGTTTATATTCAATTTCATCTGAACGCAACCATGATTCTGCAGAAAAGTGTTTTGAATCATGGTCCTAATCATGATTCTAGGGCAAGACGGTGGTGCATGAATGCAACCCCAGAGAGCTATTAGTCTTCTACAACCAGACCTATTTGTTGTAGTATTTGGATTAAAAATGTCTAATAAGCCTGGGAGCCAGGCTAGCTATATGCATGCTTGATGAACATATCGATTTCACTTGGGAATGGAATCTCAGGCAGGTGGCTGCTAAATCTGCTTTTATTTCTTACTAATTCACTTTTTTTTTCCAAACAGCTCACTTCTAATAGTTTTTTCCAGCTGGGTCTACCATATATGAGACCAAAATTGCAAAAGCTCATGATCAGGCCGCTTTGGGGAAAATATCCCGAAGTTGCAAAAGTTAGTTGGAATTAGCCCCGAACTAGCAAAAAGCATATGTGATTTTGCCCGCCCATGTTGGAGCTGATAATCGAAAGGTTAAAGACAGGTTAGCCCATTTGAAGAAGTTATGAAACTGCAGGAATCAGCAGTATACCCTCCTGAAGACTTGCTTGAAGTGGTCTTTACAGGCAGGTCCAATTATATCCAAAATGCTCTAAAGCAGTTCAAGTTGAGTGCTCTGTCCAGACAGGTGGGCTTTATAGAGAGTGATCTGTGTCAACCTGTATGAATGTATTCATTACAAAGACCAGATGAGATATTACCAAGTGGTGTCAGAATCACAAAGATAGGCCACAGATTTGGTAAAGCAGCTGCATGTAGATAAACTTATATAAACAAAATAAGTAGGCATATTTTGCGATCATAGATGTATGGAATAGTTACTAAGAAAATGACATGGGGGGGGGGGGGGGGTGTGGTTCAGGGCAAAGTAGCTCCCACAAAGCAAAAATTGGCCTCTGTGCAAAATGAATGGGCCCCTGTAAAAGAATATTTTACCTCATGGGGATTGCAAAATAAAGGGTAGGGTGCTGATTACGTGACATCAAGCTTGAAAATAGCCATTGCAAACACATATCCCCCCCCCCAGCAACTATACATACTACTTGTGGCTTAGTATTGCTCTAATGAAAGATAATAATAATGATAATAATAAAAGAGAGCGTATAATTTTCTTATAATGATCCCTTGTGACGTCAAAATACAGTTTCCTTTTTAAACACCCCTCCCCTATACATCTACACACCAAACACAGTTTCCTTTTTAAACACCCCTCCCCTATACATCTACACACCAAATACAGTTTCCTTTTTTCAACCATCAACTCCCCTATCCATCTACCCACCCCATGGTCCTAACCTATTATTTAGGAGGGGATGAGCTGATCAGCTTACCCCCACACATGTACATTATTGATCGGTATTGATTACTTGAAGTGATCCTTGGCTCAAGACCCTCCCCTCCTTACAAACTTTTCATCCGTCTTGTATGTTCGACATGTTGGTACATTATGCATTGTTTGACACCCTTAATGTACATGTACTCCTACTTGTAGGTATGTCAGGAGTATTTTGTTAGCTGTAATATACTTACATGCATGTATGTGTAGTAGTGGTGTTGTAGTGGTATTAAACCTATTGTTTGGTAGGTGTAATCTACATAAACTTACAACTGAACAGTACATTTTAAGTTCAACCATTGTTTGGTAGAATACCTGCAATATACACTCCTCTTTAGGCGCATTCTCATTGCACTTAAGAAATCGCGAAGTTAGTAAAATCGCGAAGTTAGGGTGGAAGTTGCCTAGCATTCATGCCAACAGCCGTCCGAAACTTCGCATGAAACTTCGCAAGTCAGAGCGCGATTTTTGTATGCTTTTGTTTGGTGTACATATGAAAACTATTGTTTGGTAGTCCTAACTTACATGTAAATATGTCAATTATTCTTTGGTACAGTAGTTGTAATAAACTTTTGTGTATGTAGACTATATTGTGTTAGCACTAGCTGTAATATACATTCAGATTGTGAATATAAACTGTTGTGTGTTCATCATGATGAAAATGGAATGCACAGTAGAATGAAGGCTTGTTCTCATTAGATTTTGCATGTGCATTTTGCATGGAGTAGAGTAGCATGTCATATTCATGCCTCTCTTTGCCATTATCTATACAAATCATGCCCCCCCCATCTTTGTACTAAAAATGCAATTAGAGGAAATGATATAAGATTATTGACAAACCCACTTCATAGCTGGTGTAAACATCTTATATTTACCTACTTAACTGGAGAATTCTCTCGGTCTCAAAATGGACAAAATAGACAAAATGGACAAAATGGACCCTTTATTGCCAAGCCCCCTTCATACATATTTGGCGTTATGATCCTACTATTACCTACTTTACTAGAGAATTCTCCCTATTGCATATAGCCGATATCAAGCGATATCACCTCGCGATACCGATATCTGATCGATTGCTCTTGGGACGTATACTTCCGGTAAGAGTTTGTCGTCAACACAAAGTGACCTAGAAATCACCTTGTTTGATGAATTAAGCAGCGAACATTTTGTCTAGGGTTATGGTTAGGGTCAGGGTTAGGTTTAGAATTAGGTTTAGGGTTAGTGTTAGGGTCAGGGTTAGGTTTAGGGTTAAAATTAATCAAATTAGTTGGATACCCTGGTCCCCTATTGTACGGGGTTGCCGAATGTTCGTGGATCGGAAGCTCTTATCCCAAGAATCAAAGGTAAAAAAATTAGAGCGCCACACACGTTCAAATTCTGAGAGCTATATGCGATAGGGAGAATTCTTCTGTTCTCAAAATGGATGAATTATTGATAAATACCCTTCTTGCATATAGCTGGTGTTAAGATCCCTCAAGTACCTACTTAACTAGCAGAATTCTTAGTCTCAAAAAGGACAGAATGGACCTGTTATTGACAAACTCCCTTCCTACAAGGAGCTTGGGTCATGATCCTATCACTCTACAATTACCTACTTGCAATTACTGGAGGTGCTCTTGGTTTCAGAATGGACAATGGAGCTAGATTATTGACAAACATACCCTCATGCTGGTGTTCAGATCCCACAATCGGTCCAAATATAATTGGTCCGAATATGGACCCTGATGAATCAATACCAGGTTCTTTGAGGAAGTGTGGAGAGCTTTACAGCGTTGGAATGCCCATTCAAGTTCAGCTCGTCACAGGCTAAAAGACACATCTTAAACAGTCTCATCCTTCTGGTCAGCACATGCTTACCTTGAGAGAAGAGCACTTCAAAGTCATTCTATGGAACCTGACTTTCTGTTTTATTACTAGTATTCAACTAGGGGAAGTACCCATACAACTATCTCAGAATTTAAATGAAGTGTACAATTTTGAAATGGATTTGCATTAAAATGTACATTGACCATAATTGCTTTTGTGTATTGTGAAAAAGACCCATTGACACCGAAAAGTCTGCAAATGTGAATGCTCTATAGACTGATATTTGCCCACAAATATGTGTATAATTTTGTCAGAGAAATTTGCATATATATAATATGTATGCTGTCCATGTCCTATGAAATCAACATTAGCATGCTTTCAACTTGCGGCGACCGGTGTGTACACCAAATTTGAGCACCTGTAGTGTGCAGAATCAGACAGCGGTAGTCAAGTTGATTCCGTATTCTTTGATTTCGCGAACTTGCGACTATGGCAATGGCGAAGTCATAGAAAAGCGTTCATCATATTGATCAGAGGTTTTAAATTCTAATTTTGATTGACAAGAGCGAATACTCTCAAATGCATCTCAAATGCAAAGTCGGTGGTAACATTCAAGCAGCGAAATCATCGTACTGCTGACTGTAGGTATTTACTTTTTTCAATAAAAATTGATAACTTTTGATTAATGTGATGAGCACTTTTCCCCACGACTTTTGTAAGTGCCCTCGGGAAAATCTCAAAATTTGGTGTGCAATGTGATGCAGTGCGATGCAATTTGATGCAATGTCTCTATGCTCAGATGACTCGCCGTCACAAATTGAAAGCTCCCTACAGGTAGCAGCCATTCCTAATACAGGGATACAGTATAGCCCAGAGTGGTGCTAATAAAACTAGGTCATTGTGTTTGCTAGACAGTATAGGCCACAAAGCAAACACATTCAGGAGATAAGTTTGTCTTAAAACTAGCCAACTCCAAACACAGATATCTGGAAGCAGATAAAATATTGCCACCTGGAATGATAGTGTGTTTACTTTCCACATGTAAAACTACCTATGTATACATGTGTGTACACTGAAGCCTTAGATCAACTAAACAGTGAATTCACATGCAAGAATTAGTGAGATCCTGACGTGGATCAAAATCTTGGGCCGAACATTTTGAGGAAATGTGATTTAATCACTAATTACTCCAAATGCGGATCATTTGAGGGCAATTTGAAGACGTCTTCGAAGGAGTCTTCGAATGGAAGAAGAAGGCAGACCTGTAGAAGTGCAGTATCTTGCAGAATGTGGAAGTTTTATTTTGAAAGATATCCCAAGGAGATTGCACAGTATTTTTATCATTGATTGTAAAAATAATCAGGCTTGTTTGCTATGATTATGATTATGATAATGGTGATAGGGCCAATGGTGATGTCAATAATTGTGATGATAGCGATAATGATGATGACAATGATGGCAATGAACATGATGATGATGATGATGATGATGAGAATGATAATTTTGAAGATGATGATGGTGATGTTAGAGACAATCTTATGAAATCACAAAAATGCAGTAAAGTAAGTACTTACACAAACTCTCTATTCTCTGCAGAGAATGGCTATCAAACCTAATAAGGTAGTAAACCTTTCTCTTTGGGAGCCAAATCCCACAGCAAGGTCAATGTCTTGAGGAAAAATGCTGGTTCCCAGAGTCGCCTGTCATTCCCACCAGCTCCAGCGCACCTGTATCACCTGAAGGCATTTACCCTTCACAGTTCCTTCCCAGGACATTTCTAAGCTCCTCAAGATTCCTTTAAGACTTCCCTCCTTCCCTCCAAACTTCAAGAACAATGGATTGAACCCACAATATGCTCAAATCAGAAAGCAAATTTGTCTAGTCGCGGATTTCCCCCAAAGCTTCATATATATTTACCAATACAACAAGTGACTTTGTGATGTTACAAGTGCGTAGGTTGAAGGAATGAAAGCGTGGAAGAAATATTAAGAACTTAAAAGGGAATATACTGTACTGGGAAGACAAAAAAAACCTTCAAAAGGTGATCGTGAGCAATCTCCTTGCAAATGGTCTTAAATGAGTGTATTGCCCAATTTAGAAACTTGCTGAAAGTTATTTGCCCCCAAATGATCCACATGTGGACAATGTAGTGATTATTCTCAAAATTATCAAAATGTTCGGGCCGAACATTTTTAGGATTTGTTAACTAATCACTAATTTCTCCACATGCATTTGAGGGCAAATAACTTTCAGCAAGTTTCTAAAATGGACAATACATGAATTTAAAACCATTTGCAAGAAGATTGCTCACGATTAACTTTTTAAGGCTTTTTCGTCTCCCTAGTACAGTATATTCCCTTTAATTAAGACATGAAGATGAAGAAAAGGAGAAATTATGGGACAACAGCTAACTGCAATTTTCTACGATGGTGACATAGCCTGGATTCCAGGCTGTGGGGCATTTTCAATCCAAATTATTTATTCAATAAACGGGTCTGGCTGCAGTAGACTAATCATTCTCAGTTCGTTTTCTGGCTGGCATGGAGGGAGAAAAGAGGAGAATGAAAGAGTGGCTAGTCTAAGTAGTGAGTATTATATCCCTCATTAATGTATTCCAGTTCGCTGATTGGTTGAAAGGGTGTCACATGACCACAAATAGATGAACTATTTGAAGGAAGAGAGCTCAGAGGGAGGAAAAGTACTATTTCGTGACGTCATGTCAAAAATAGTCTTTTCTTTCCCTCTGGACTATCGATATCCGGGTTATCGGTGATCGCTACAATTTTCGTCGATTCATCCCTGGTAAATGCGCGACACACAAAATCTACGCGATACATTTCTTTCCAGCTGCGTTTTGGCAATTTAGCGGAAAATCATTGGGCGCGCTGCCGAAATCCCGCGGTGTTGCGGCCGATGTGCAACTTGAATTTCTGTTGGTTTGCTCAAGCCGCAAGAAATAACAAAACATCTGAATCGGGTTCCTGCGTTCGGAGCTTAGAGCATGGGCACTATATTACAAGGTCCATGGTGAGGATTAGATTATTGAAAAAGAATGTATTAATGAAGGATATAAAACAAATATTAAATGATCTTTATTCGGGAACTTTGTGGAATCTATTGGTCCCCTCGGTGAAGCGGAGGGCGTACGGTACCATTTTCCCTCGACCTGCGGTCTCGGGAAAATAGTACCGCATGCCCTCCACTTAACCTCGGTGCAAATAGATTCCACAAGATCCCTCATGGTCATGAAATATTTGTATACTAGACACTTATTTTGAAGTTTTGATTAGATGTGTCCCAAACCCTGGATGCCAGTCTATGGTGATGGGACCGTAATCATGGCAGAGGTGTTAAAGGGATAGTTTCACCCTGAAATTATTTTGGTTTCAATTAAGGGAGACACATGAAAGGAACATGCAAGTGAAGGTTTGATGAAAATCAGTCAAAGGAAAAGAAAGTTATTTGGTTTCAATTAAAGGAGACACATGAAAGGAGCATACAAGTGAAGGTTTGATGAAAATCAGTCAAAGGAAAAGAAAGTTATTTGATTTTTAAAGTTTTGATTTTGGGATGTCATGTGCGAGGTGCTCTCCCATATGTTTTGTAATACTTTTTCCATCAATTGCCTTCTTGATATTCTTTAATGAATGAATACATTTTTTTTTTGTAGCGATATGTGTAAAAACATGTGTCTAATGATATACTAAACACGCAGGTGAAATGATTAATATGCTTTTGAGAAAATTGACATTTTCTAAAAGAATTGTACTCAACATATGGGAGAGCACCTATTAAGTGAGCAGCACAACTCTCACATATCCTGCGATACGGACAATTGGTGAAAGGCTATGAATAAACTGCAAATTCCTTATATGGCCACAATTAAGCCACACTCCTTTGATTACTGCAGTTCCATAGCAAATTTGGACATCCTAAAATAAACTGGAATGTGTTCCATGAAGCCTGAAAATTGTTGAAAAGCAAAAAGCATCTCTACCTTGTTCCTGCAGAGCAGAGCCACGAACTGCGGTGCTTCTAAGAACATTTGCGTGCAGACACATAATCCATGTGTATTTGTGATAAATCCAGCTCATTCATTCAACCAGTCATGCCATATTCCTGTTGTAGAATCCTTGGTCTCAAGGCCCATTCGGAAAGGGGTGTGCCATTTGTTTTGCTGTCAACTTAATTCTTGAATTGATATCTTACATGCAGAATTTCACTGAGTTTTAAAACCCAGCCAGAGTAATATATGTGTAGGCCTACATGTTTACTGTACTTATAAGTTGACATTAAAAAGGGTTCACGATTTGTTTGGGACTTGTGTCCTATCTTTTCCTTGCACTTATGTAACAATATTTGCAAAGCTATGTATTTAAATACTTTCTGAAGGGGGTTACTTATTTTCTGAATATGGGTCACTTCGATTGATTGAATTCAAGCAGATGGGAGTGAAACAGGATTTTTAAAATCCTTTAAATTTTGCCAAAACTGTTTCACGCATTTAGCTGATTAGGGGAACTACCAACTTGCAAGAGTAGCTCTCTAACTTGTAGCCATAAATTATTAATCCACAAAGTTCTTTTGTATTCAATTTGCTGTAATGTTGTTATCTCCATGATGCATCCACAGTTTTATCTCTGATTGTTTAAGGTGAATGCAAATAATACAGGGTTTATTTTAAGGCCAACTGTAAACAAAATATTGATAGAGATTGATTTTTTCTCTGCTCAGTGTATACTCTAGGATCATAATACGAAAATATTTGTAAAACAGAACAAATACGCTTTATTTGAGTATGGATTTGATATGGTTGCCTTAAAGAATAGAATGATGCAGGTACCAAAACTTAAAAATGATTGTTTCACTTTATTTTTTACAAAGTTATTCAATTGAGAGCTGCATGACAATAATGATAAAGCTTCAGAGATGATCTGAGACTTGAAAATGATTGATTCGCTATTTAATAATAATAAAATTGTTCGAAAATCTTATGCTTTGTTAGATACAAGCTTGTAGTGCTTACTTGCTTGTTTTTGTTTTTTAAATAAAACAAGATATTCAAATGAAAGCTGTCAAACAGCTTGAGGATTGAGAGATAATCTATTAGTTATGTACTGAGACTTAAAAATTATTGATTCACTACTTTGTATAAAATTATTCAAATGAAAGCTGTCAATCAGTAATGATTAGGCTTGGGACATGATCTATTGTTCATGTACTGGGACATTAAAATGATTGATTCACTATTTTGTGCAAAATTATTCAAATGAAAGCTGCCAAATAGTAATGATAAGGCTTGCAAGATCTAGACTGTTGGATCGATAGTGTCCATTTGGCCTTCAAGTCAGTGTATGCTCGACAGCGGGGTTAAAATAGATAACTCATACAATAGAAGATGAGCAATCTAAGCGGAAGAGCAAAGTTCTTGTTTACATTTGAGAGTCATTAACCCACCCAGTCCCATAGGCAAGAAACTGAGTTGGTATTGAGATGTGGCTGCCAGTGCTTGGTACTGTGAGGGTTAAGCTGTAATCAAAGTGTATTACATGATAGAGTAACCTAAATTGAATGCACATTATCAAGGAAATATATGAAGTTATTGACACTGTCTATTTAATCAAGATTTACAGATGATATTTGAAATCATTTTTTTTTCAGAGAGTTGCCATAGGTCAACATTTGAAGTTGAAAAGGTGATAATCAGAGGGCAAATACATAGAGGAGGAACTTGATATAATATGCACCTTACCTTAGAATATGTACTTATGATAAGGTTATTTATCTTGTATGGTTTATGTCTGTTGAGGAAATCATTACCCTGTACAAATACAGGAAACTCATAATGATAAACATGTCACTTACGTATGATCTCTTTATAGTTGGACAATAGACAGTGGCATATACTCTTTACCCATTTACTACGGGAACTGGGTATACCCCGTTTCCAGAAACATACCAATGTCAGCTTGTTTCAAGTACTTTTTCATTATATTTAAATGCGGTTTATCTGTGCAATCAGTAGAGTGTAGTTGAATTGTTTAGCTCCCATTCAAGATCATATTTGTGGAAATTCCCTGAAGATATGTCGTTTAAGAATGATTTTACTACAAGTTATTTACATGCACAGTACCCCCCAACAATCTTGTTTTAGGCTGTGAGTGTTGTCTAAAAATTTCAGGGGAAAGAGATTAACTCTTAAAATACTTCTGTCTCATCTGCACATTTGTTCATATATACTGCACACAAATGACATTGAGTAGCATTTAGTCTGGCAGAGAAGGAGTTAAGACCTTTATCTGCCATTTGTGCCTTTTCCCCCAAGGAATACACACAAAATCCAAAGAGCAGCATTTTATCTGCCACTCAAAGGGTTAAAGGGCAGTGTTCACATTGTGCTGACCTAGAAATTCGGCAAAAACATTAAGCAGGTGATTTATTTCATTTGTTTATTTAGGCTTGTTTTAGCCCCATCAGTGAGCTTGAAAAGTTGTACATACATATTATTAATAGTTAGTGATAAAGATAATGTATACCTTTTCACTTAGGAATTGTATAAACTATTTTTGACATGTTTTGACCAGAAAAATGTCTGTGACACATCAGAATTTCAAGGAACATCTTGACACATGAGCTTATGGTCAGCATCGACAGTTCATGAGTTTGATGGGGGAAATGTTCACATCAAGTATGGATAGGGACAATATGATTATGAATGTAGACTACCGGTAGTTGGTGCGTTTCTAACATAAACAAGAATAATTTTTCACTTTTCATGAAAATGTTTGTGAAGCTGTGACTGAGATTTCATACATGTTATCGTTGTACTCCTGATTCCTGCTGAGTTTCATGACTTTTGCCAATGGGACACCCTGGCTTTAAAACTAAGTGATGGAGCTCTTTATAAGGTGGACGTGTATAGTACTTGAAACCCTCACTCCCTTCTTATCATAAGAAACCTCTGCCCAGTACAATAGCTGTTCGGCCCTTCACTAATCAAGCCTCAATAACCCCGTTCATATACACCGCCTATCCGCGAAAAAGGCGCAACATTTGCGGCAATTTTGCCGATGCATTACCGATAGCTGCGTATATGAACGGGAATCGCTCAAATAATGCGGTATTTGCTTCCTCCTTTTTTGCGCTTATTTTGCGGCTTTTTCGCGGATCGAGACCTAGTAATAATACCGCAATATTGCGGTAAGCGAATCTTATAAACTGCATCCGCAAAATAAGCGTAAATGTTGCGCCTTTAGCATCGCGCTCTGGCCTGTTGGTCGCTAATCCTACCGCTCGTATGGCTGAGCGGAGCATGTCACCATTGGTTTGGAGAGAGTCCAGCTGTCCAAAACACCGCAACATTACGGCTTTTGGGGGTGTATATGAACGGTGCTTTTGCGGCTCGCTGGAAACTTGCTTACCGATGTGCATCGGTAATAATAGCGGTATATGGTATATGAACGGGGCTATTGACTCATTACAAGCTGTAAGTAGGGATTAGGAGCCCTAAGCTTAATCTCCCAATTATCTCCTCCACTTAATTGGTTAATTGCTACTGGGAGATTTGCTCCACTAATCTTCTAAATTGCCAGACCTTTAAGTGGACAAGCAATTAGTCTTCATTTCAAGGCCCAGTTACAGTATCCTTTGTGTTGGACACAGTCATGGGTGTGATTTCAAACAAAGAGGAATATAGTTGTTTTGATTCAAAGTCTGCCAGATTTAAAAAAAAAAAAAATGGCAAAATAAATTGTCATTTCTGATGAAGGAAAAAGCTGATCAGATACCAGAGCACAATTGGGTCAATGAAGAAGTAAACACCATTTTGCTTGGGGAAATCTTCCTGAAATACCATGGGAAAATTGGTCATTCTACCATGATATTTGCTAGTTGTGAAGTAATGTTGTTTCACTGTCCCAACCACACTGTCTCAATAAGGTGGACAAGTGCAATTGGAGCAAAATTTGGCATTTTGTCTTTATCTGAGAGGTCACACACTGCTGTTCTGATATAATGTTTAAAATGTAGGATAACCCTTTTACAAAATTCATGAAACTTGGCAGGGCTCAGCAGTATACCCTAACAATGACTTGAATGAAATCTCATGGTTATAGATCCTTAGATCCATAAACATTTTCAGGAAAAGTGAAAATGTATCCTTGTTTATGATTGAAACACCCTTTTACATAGCACCTATTGTCTAAACTGATACACAGTATTGCACATGCATTTCTTCCAGTTTCTATGTACTTACACAATTCTACTGGTATTTCTTTTGACCTTAAAAAAGGTCCAACTACCTTCAACATAGACTAAAATTCTTCATTTTGTTAATATTGCTTGTCAGTGTGAGTCGAATGTTTCTTAACCATGTATTGGTCAGTCCCTGTAACTTGCAACAAGCATTTTTGTTCCCAGTCGCAAAGCTCTTTACATCAGGGCCCCCATTGCATAAAACTTACCATGTATGGTAACTCTGCCATCAATGGTAACTGCCATGGTAACATCGCTTGACAGTCAATCAAGTTGAAGGTTTCCATCAAAGTTGCCATTGGTAGCAAATTCACATGGTAAATTTCATGCATTAGGGCCCTGGTCACAAAGCCCCGCTAAGCTGCAGATTATGGTGTTGGTGTGAAGTGCATCCTCTTTACAAAGTTCACCTAACTGCACTGGTTTTGAAGTACATGCTAATTCCCTGAAAAGGCCGAGGAAGTGTCTTCTTTCATCATCACAAGCCCTTTCACAGTAAGTAGGGACCCACTGTACTTGATCTATTGTGAAAATACTGCTCAGTGTGAAAGTGTCATACACAACTTACAAGGGTAAATCACTGAAATGTTTGTGTAGATAAGTACAGTATTGTCTTTCTTCATCACAAACCCTTTCACAGCAGGTAGGGATATTAGGGACCTTCTTCACTTAAGCTGTTGTGAGGATACTGCTCAATGTGAAATTTATGAGGGTAACTTGCCTATAACTACACTGGTTCATTAGTGAATGCTAGCTCCCTGAAAGGACGTGACAGTATTTTCTTTTCTCATCACAAACCCTTTCACATTGTGGAGCTCACTTAATACACATCACCTGGAGATAAACCTATCATGTGAATGGGGTATACATACACCATACAGAGGACCATCACCCAACTACACTGGTTCATGAGTACATGCTAATTCTCTGAAAGGACTTGAGAATGTACTTTCTTGTCACAATCCTTTTCACATTGAGAGCTGACTAGAACTGCTTCACCTGCAGATTATAACCACAATATGAAAGGGGACATCATGCCCCTTACATATGTAAATTACCTAACTGAACTGGTTCATAAGTACATGCAAATTCTCTGGAAGGACTGGTCATTCAGAGCCATTTAGTTCATTGAACCCTGCCAGTAGTCTCATTTCAAGTAGCAGCCACTTACATGCCCTCAAGCTTGTGAAGTATCACTTGGTGTGAAGAGTGTTTGATGGAGATTAAGTACATCATGTGCAATAAGTATGGTGCGTTTTAAGGAAAGGGGGAAATGAAAGTGTATATTTCTCTGAAAAATACCTTGTTACTAATTATATATATATAATTATTATATAAAGAGAGAGACAGAGAGAGAGAGAGAGAGAGAGAGAGAGAGAGAGAGACGGAGGGAGATGAGGGGGTGGGTGGGTAGAGAAAGCACCAACCTTATTAAACATGAGCTAAAGGTTTATAGCACCATGGCTTGAGATATATCCACTTGTCAGTCCACCGCTGAGGGGGACCACTCCCCCCTCCTTCTAGTCCTCCCCCCCCCCCCATGAGGAGGAACCTGGGCTCACTTTGGTCAAGTGTGTAAAGAAACCCCTCAGAGACCCTGCAAAGTGCTTCATTTGAATCCAGAAGAGTCTTGAGAGAAGTGTCTGTGGGTAAGATACATCTACATGTAGGTTACCAGATTTGGCGAAGGCAGAATCAGAGAACTTTGCTACCCAGCACTATTTGTGGCCTAAAATGCGGCATCATGTTTTTAGTCGGAGTAGCCCAATTTGTAAAAGTCATGAAAGTCGACAGGAATCGGCGGTATACTATTAAAATGATAATGTGTATGAAATTTTACATTCATAGCTTTACAGCCCTTTTCAGGAAAAGTAAAAAAAACCTATCCTTATGTTTGAAACAGCCGACCATGGTCTAACTCTAAGTTCATATACAATATTGCAATGCTGAATGTATAGGTCAACGCATCGCTATATGGTGGGATAGGCCGTGATGTGCACTATAATTGCGTATTGCGGTCTTTGGTATGAAGGCTATAGGTTTTGGACAACTCGTCCAGGGCCTCGTAACATAAAGGTTTGCGATCAATCGCAAAATGGCGATGGCCAATCAACATCATTGTTGGATGCGCTTTTCGTTCACAAGACTTACCAGTAACCAATCAGAATTTGTCTTTCAAATTTGCGATTGATCGCAAACCTTTCTGTTACGGGGCCCAGGTCGTCCAGAACCTACTCAAAATCTAGCGATCACTACCATTCTGCTTAAAGCCAGTTTCCAGTTCTATTATTAGAACAGAATTTCTTATGCTTTCTTTTCTTCCATTTTGTTTTTGTTTTTGTTTTTGACAAAATTTGAAAAGTTTGACCTGCAAAAGGGCTTCTCTGTCTTTAAAATGAGCTGCAAGACTAACTTTTTAAGTTCCAAAGTTTGAGCCTGTTTCCACAGTCTTGTGGTCTAGATTCGAACCTTGAATGTTCCTCTCTTTATGTGTGGCGAATGTGTGTGTGTTTGTGTGTGTTTGAGTGTGTGTGAGTGTGTGTGAGTGTGTGTGTGTGTGTGTGTGTGTGTTTGTGTGTCAGTGTGTGTGTGTGTGTGTGTGTGTGTATGTGTGTGTACACACATCTTCCTTTCCTTGTAGGGTCAATGCTCCAAGCAGAATGTCTTCTGAGTGTTTGCCAGGGCTGTTTTCATAGGCCTATAGTCAGTGTGCCCACTTGGTTCTTGAGTGTTTGCAGTCATTATGTTGGTTCATGAAGTGCCCCAAGACACGTATGAAATGCCCCCATACCAACTGTGCTAGAAGTAAAATTCTGCTATCCCCATGGTATATAAATGCCCAATCTAATACACTACCTGGGGCCCATTTCATAAAAAGTTGCTATGATAGCAACTCTTGCTGTAATGTCAACTACTATGACAACAGTGAAAATTCTGCTTCCTGATTGGCTCTTTCAATGAAAGTTGACATTCCAGCAAGAGTTGCTATCATAGCAACTTTTTATGAAATGGGCCCCTGAAGAAGTCCAATAGGTAATTAAAGGGATAGTCCAGCCTGAAATTATTTTGGATTCAATGAAAGGAGACACATGAAAGAAACATAAGTGAAAGTTTGATGACAATCTGTCCAAGGAATTGAAAGTTATGATCTTTTAAAGTTTTGATTTTGTGATGTCACATGCGAGGTGGATGGTTTGTCCGAAACCTAGAGATTCCTGTAGCCTCGAGACTGGAGACCGCAATATGCAATACTGCCCTACTCTGACAAAAGGAAGCAACTAACAAAAGAGACTTTTCTTGTAAATGAGCAAAATGTGTCTGTCATTTGCGTTGGCATCAGTGCAACACCACATTATCTTAGATTGAATATCTCACAGCAAGATGAATATTTCTTGTCCAGATTTTGGACGTATGTAGGGAATGCTGGGTACAATCTGAGAATACCAATAACCCAGATTTGAGTAATTCATCACTTGCTTCCTTCTATCAGAGTAGGGCAGAATAGTGCAAATCCAGTTTTTGACACCACACGGTGATGTTTTGATGTACATCGATGAGCGATACACTGAGCATTGCAATACAGTATATGGATATAGCCCATGGTCACTATGACTATCACCTGGAGTGTTTCAAATTTTAACAGGGATAGTTTTTCACTTTTCCTGAAATGGTTCATGACGCTATGTCCATTCCAGACGCCATGCCTCGACAGTAGCCTCTGCAAATAAAGCGTCAATGCTTTACCTCCCTTTATAGACAGACATACACGACATAAAATACTTCAATACTACCTACGTTGTCAAGAGTACTGGAGACCAATTTACATGTAGTTGCCTTTTATCTACTTGGCCATTCTACTTAAGTGAAGGGCCCATACTCCCTGCATTGCTTCAAGTACTTCTCGGCCCTAGACCAGGTCTTTGAGTCCAGATACCAACTGTATGTGAAGTGCCCCTTTCCCCAATAACCCCGTTCATATACACCGCCTATCCGCGAAAAAGGCGCAACATTTGCGGCAATTTTGATGATGCATTACCGATAGCTGCGTATATGAACGGGAATCGCTCAAATATGTGAAATAGATTTGAATTGAATTGAATAACCTGGCTCCCAGGCTGTTAGGCAACAACCCATTCAATAAATGGGTGTGGTTGCAGGAGACTAATCATTCTTGATTTCTTCTCCAGCTCCTCCAACATGTTGGATGGACTGAGAAAAGAGGAGAATGATACAGTGTCTAGTCTTGGACATCTAATAAAACTGTATTTGTCATTTTGGATTAAAAGTGTCAGATACCCTGGAAGCTAGGCTAACATTACACCCCCCCCCCCCTCTTTCCAACGATGTATGTCCCTATTACCCACATGCCACAGTTATGTTGGAGGTACTCGCGTTACAAATTGCGGAGAGGTGCCCCTCTGCCAATGCAAAGTGCCCCAATACCTTAATACACTAATATGTTGGAGAAAGAATATTCCAGTATTTCTGGAGAAACAAAAAAATCATCTCTGCCTCAATTAAATATTGATTGCATGTACATAAACATACTAAAAAATACTCCACCCTTCCACCCTCCACGAGTGTTTTTAACATAGAGGAATTTGCTTTCTAGTCTGCATTAAACACTGATAAGTTACATGTAATGCAATTCTTACCAGACCCACATATCTGTACCCTACACATGTCTTTCTTGATAATCTCCATCCATCACTTTTCCTGACAAAAGAGCCCTAAATACCTGAATTGAGGATATTTATTTTGTATTCCTCCCCAATTTGGACATGGGGTGATTACACAAGGGCTAAGCTGGCTTAAGAAACCCCCACTGAGAAAGAAAGAGAGAGAAAGAAAGAAAGAGAGAGAGGGGGAGAGAGAGAGGGGGGAGAGAGGGGGGAGAGAGAGAGAGAGAGAGAGGGAGAGAGAGAGGGAGAGAGAGAGAGAGAGAGAGAGAGAGAAGAGAGAGAGAGGGAGGAGTAAGGTCTTGATGTCCCTGCAAACAGGCACAGTTGACCAAAAGGACTAATGAGCATTATGCTTTGTCCATGTTCTGATGGTGACCCGCCCCCTCTTAACCCTTCACCCCCTCCCCCTCCTCCCCCCCCCCCCCTCAATGAAAATATAGGGAAGAACATCGTCCCTATATACAATTTTTACTCTGGGTTTTCTTAACCCCAGCTATAGTACAGGGAATATGGAAATTGTTGCCAGTCTAAAAAGGGTATCTGTCTGTTAGAATGGCCTTTCTAATCTCTCTTTATACCTACATTTCCCTTGTATTACAACACTCACAATTTCACAGATGAATAGTCAAATAATCAATAGAAAGTCATTCAAAAGTTTGCGTCTTGTATGTACGATCCATTCCTTATCAGGGGGATAAGCATACACAAAATTCCTTACTTTTTTTCTTTTTAGAAAGTTCTGTCAAAAGTGGACATCTTCCACAATGCCCGCTGTGGCAACTGTTGGTTCAACAGATCAATAGTCGTTGATGATGTTTCATTGATAGCATTGATGATCACCTGCACCCTAGAGAAATGGGTCCTAATTCTTATTGATTTTGGTGTAAATGGAGTCTTTGGTAGGACCTGGTAGGAGGGGGGGGGGCATATATTTCATTGGTTTATTGCCATTGTTTGGTCTATAATCCCATTTTGCCTCGCAGTGCAAACTCCCTTTACACAGCTAAGCAAATTGAACCAAACCCCACCATACTTAAAATTCTTCATCTAATCCTGAACCTTGAGTATAACCTTTACTCTTAACTTAAACCATGAGTTCTAGATCTTATCTTGTGTGAATGGACAAAAAAGGAGGAGTTTTAAAGTTTTTTGATTGATGCCAGTCCATTACTGCTCTATGGGATTTGTGTACATTGCTGGTGCCATAATGGTGCATAAAAGGTTAAAGAATAATTTTGGAAAAAATAATAATCGCCTGCATTGAATTTCAAATTGTTTTATAGAAAGGCCAAATGTTCACAAAGGCCATGATTTATTTACCAGATAATTATATTCTCACATGCTTGATTGTGAATTGAGGAAGGGAAAGTGGCACAATTTGAGGTAGGACAGAGAATCCCTCGATGTGATTAACCATTAATGTGCATTATTTCATCGTTAATACACACAAATCCTGTAGAACACAACTTTCTGATACATAAAGGGGTAAAGGCGACTATCAGTCAGAGTGTAGTCTACAGAAAGGCCAAATGTCCATTAAGGCCATGGCATTTTAAACAGAAAATTGTATTATCATAAGCTAGATTGTGTATAGAAGAGGGCAAAGTGGCTTGATTTGAGGCTGGGCCGGCAATCGCTTAACGCGATCAAAGCATTTATCGTCAGTTTATTCCAGCCTTCTCCAATTTCCCCTTTCCTCTAGTTTTCAATGGATCCGATCATACCACTTACGCTAAATTCCACACCACTGTGGGGACGGGGCTGGACATCTTACGGTACCCCTGTGCCCAGTATACGGCTAACATCTGTGTTTGGTCACGGTTGGATGACCACGCATCGATCGGTCCGATATGGGTGATTAGATGCTATTTAATATCTGGCTCTCCTGGTTTCATCGGATCAATCCAGACTTAATGCATCTTTTGATCAGGTATTGTTCAATCTCTGGTGTGAATTTAGCCTAGTTTCTAAGCTGTAGAGCGCATAGATGCAACCAAATGTTAACAGCTGTGTCTGGTAACAAAGACTACACCCTCTCCCCTCTTGCTTTAACCTCACACAATGGGGAGTGGGCTTAGTCTTTGTTACCAGACATAGTTGTTAACAGACTTGGTTATATCCATGCCTTCCAAGTCTAGAAACTGGGCTAGTGGGAAGGAAGGAGCTTCTACCAAGACGAAGCAAACTCAGAAAATTGATTTTTAGTGAAGTGATGTATGATATGGATTGCTCAGGTGCGGCGATCGATCGCTCAATGATGATGATGATGGCTTGAGCTTTTCCGCTCCACTTTCCTTTTCATGTAAGTTGTCATGGATGAGCAACTAAATAATCAGCATGAAAGAGGTATTGACTCTCACCCTGTATAAGAGTGAGATACCGCAGTATTATACAATCCCATTCCTAAAAATGAAAGAACAGTTAGAACTGTCTAACAAGACTGCTTTCTACATCGACCACCTGTCTGTAAAAAAACTACTTAATACTTGCTTGATTTCAGGAAGGAATCATTTTAAGATGATGAAATTGTTGAGATTAAACACAATCTGATACAAAGGAAATTATATGCTTATGGTAATTGATCTATTTGCTGCTAATTTAGGGAAATAAATATTCTCCTTTCAAGAAACATCTCAAATAGGGGAAATATGAACCAAGGCATACTTTGCTTTTTACAATATAACCTTTCATGTTTCTTGTTGTTGCTTATTTAGGGAGATAAACCCTCTCCTTCAAGGAACATCTCAAATTGGGGAAGTATGAAAATGCTATCCATCATTCAAGATGAGGCGGTCAGCATCCCTATTTGTTGTTAATGTAGCTGTTTCCATGATGATATAATTACTTTAGAAAAGGATTAACTACCTATGGCCAGTGTGTGCTGGGTAATTTAATTTCCTGCAATCTGTGACCATGATACATATTGTGGCTCACATTCCTGAAGGTAGTGACTCAGGTATAGATGAGCTAATTGCTAATGAGGTCATGACATTGTAGCTAAGATTACAGGTGGAAAACATTTGGTGTTAGTACTGATGTTGTAGAAGAAGGAAAGGATTGGAAAGAGGAGGAAGAGGCAGAATAATTGGGAATAAAGGGAGAATAAGAAGTTTGGAGACATATTAGTGAGGAAGAGGAAGAAGAAAGAGAAGGAGAAGGAGGAGGAGGAAGAGGAGGAGGAGGGGGATGGGGAGGGGGAGGGGTAGGGGGAGGGGGAGGGGAAGGGGGAGGAGGGGGGAGGAGGAGAAGGAGGAGAGGAGGAGAAGGAGGAGGAGGAGGAGGAGGAGAAAGAGGAGGAGGAGGAAGAAGAAGAAGAAGAAGAAGAAGAAGAAGAAGAAGAAGAAGAAGAAGAAGAAGAAGAAGAAGAAGGAGGAGGAGGAGAAGGAGAAGAAGAAGAAGGAGAAGGAGAAGGAGAAGGAGAAGGAGAAGGAGAAGGAGAAGGAGAAGGAGAAGGAGAAGAAGGAAGAAGGAGGAGGTAGAAAAAAGGAGAGCTGAAGAAGTAGGGGAAGAGAAAGGAGGGATAGAGGAAAGAATAGGACAAAAGGGACATATTAAAGGCACACAAACAGCAACACAAACACGACTTAGAAGTATAAAGAACAAAGGAAGGAGAGGCAGAGAGAGATACAGAGAGGGAGAGAGAATAAAAAGAAGATAAAAAGAGAGTGAAGGAGGAGAGAGAACATATGAAAAGGCACAATAACATGGAGACTGATCACATCTCTGACAAAGGGGAACCACTCAACTCGATTCTCAAAGGACAAACACATTAACTGGACGGAACATGAAAGGATTGAGTGGGATCGGATATGAATGATTACAAGCACACACTAGTTATAGGGGCTCAGCTTACATTGGAAGAATAAGGAGGGGATCGCTAAGCTGGGTTTATATCCAGTAAAGAGCACTTCATACCCACTATCCTTGTGTCCTGATAAAGATATATATATAGTATATATAGTTCATCATCTATTATGTGAAGCCCCCATATTGAAGAGGAGCCCCCCCCCCATCTCTCGAAAGGATTGTATACCTCCTTGTCAGAAAGTGACAACGCAGAGAAAATCCCACAGCCACTACTGAAAAGGTCACATGTGTAAGAATTAACATTGTTAGGAAGTAAAGTCTTCAAAAGATATGTACAGTAGGGTTCTGTATGTTTATTCATGATGTCAGACCCAAAATAAGCTCCCACCCGCATCCCTAAAAAAAAAGGCTACCTGACACATCTCCTGCACAACTTCACAACCTACGCGGCAAGGGAATAGATATTTGTAGGCGCTGAAGTCAGGATTGAACTTGCTGAAATATACCTTGCATTTAAAACTATAGAAGAGAAAAATTAAGTTTTTGCAGGTGCTCTTTAATAATTAAGAGGTGGTTCTTTTTGCATTTTGGGGGTAAAATCACCCTGAGCCTATGCGTGCCTTCCCCCTCTGATTATTGAGTTGAGTTGGAGAGTGCACCTCTTTCGTCAAAGTGTCACTTACTACCTTATAGCAGACATGGCCGCTATTATACCTCTTGAATAGAATAGATACAGCATAGGGGATGATGATGATGATGGGTCTCTTTGCGGGGGAAGTCCTTTGCATTTTTGTGGTTTGATCTGATGGAGTGTTTGTGGTTAGAGAACTGAAGTGGCATTTCCGATTTCCCAATTCTTAGGGGAGGACCTGCAATCCATGCGACATCCCTCGGAAGCTGTAGTAGTAGGTATGATTTTGGCTGGTATGTATGCAACTCACAAAATATTAGGGTAATAACACTTTTTGTGTCAAACAAAGTGCTGTTCTATTCGATTTGTGTGTTTTACTCGTGC
This sequence comes from Arbacia lixula, assembly GCA_963669155.1. Taxonomy (NCBI): domain Eukaryota; kingdom Metazoa; phylum Echinodermata; class Echinoidea; order Arbacioida; family Arbaciidae; genus Arbacia; species Arbacia lixula. The sequence continues at coordinate 7,252,867 of OZ022586.1, forward strand.
AAAATTGCATTAATGGTGTATAAAAGGTTATGAAGTTTGTATGGAAGCTTCTTATCTGGTACCTATTGATGGATGTCCAAATAGAATTTTCTCCCACCTGTCTTACTGAACATAACATGAGAAATGTCACTTCATTCTTCCTGGATTATTTGCATGGGTAATGCCCACAAATCCAGTATTGTAGCATAATTTTCTGGAACAAAATTGGTTAATTTCAACTCTTCAAGGTATGTAATTTAGGGTTATATTTCTTGCATTGCATTTAAATCATTGGAAATATACCCCAAGCAACTGGAAGTTTTATTTTAGCTAGTACAGGTGGGAAGTAATTGAATCTTAACTTTCATTCACAGTAACCTATATGTCAAAGAGTAAAGGGTCACTGACCTACTGCTATCTACATGTACTGTATTTCCTCAGATAATGAATGAACAAAATCATATTGGCAACATTTGGTACATCTTAAATCATAGCTACTTGCTAGTTGCATGTCAAAGAGGAAAGGCCCAATGATACACTGGTATCTACATGTACTTGTTCAGATTCACTCTTTAAAATTATGTCTCTCAAAATTAGTATATAGACTTGTAATATTCAGATCACCTTCCAGCAAAAAGTTGCTTATTCACTCAGTAAGTGCTACATGTGACTTTTCCAACAAAAAATGCCCATAATTCCCACAGACAAGTTTTATCTGGTGCACTAAGGTTTAAATTTGGAGGCTTTTGTCATTTTGTGAGGACCCTTCACTCTATCTTAAGGGTTATTTGACTTGACGTCAGCACACCCATACTCACAGGTTCGCCTGCGATGTAATGGAGTGCCTCCGTCAGTGACATTGTCAACGTCAAAGTCAATTTTCTTGCGGCGTCCTATGACGGCTTGGCCAGGAGAAAACCCATTTGGGAATGGAGGTTGTCTGAAGGGGTGTAAGAGAGGAGAAGAGTTTGTGAAGCTGGTTAATTCATTGTTGTCCTTCTTGTGTCTTGCTATTTATGAATGAAAATAAATTCCCAATTTAAGTATTGATAGATAATGTTTGAGCCTTCCAAGTCAAAGACATTTGACAAGTTTTATAGATTAATACTATGCTTTTGCTGGTAGTTTGTCCACATCATGTGTCTTGGTAAGACTTATTGGAAGCACCGTGA
>OZ022586.1:7256517-7261517 GCA_963669155.1 Arbacia lixula
AAGATGGGTTTGGTGCCTCTTGACATGTCCAGATGTTCTGCAGACAGGGGCGTACTGGTGATGGACTGGCCTTGTGTGTGTCCCTCAGACTTCAGTCACTAGAATGGCTTATTTGGATCTCAACAGAGTCAGAAAGACAGTTTGCATTTAGGAGATCATCCTGCTCAGATCTGGTCAGCCATATTGCATTTCACCATCCAATTACTTCAGTTTTTGTCTTTTAAAGGGCATATACTGTACTGGGAAGGCAAAAAAAAAGCCTTCAAAAGGTGATTGTGAACAATCTTCTTACCAATGGTCTAAAATTCATATATTGTCCGTTTTAGAAACTTGGTGAAAGTTATTTACCCTCAAATGATCCACATTTGGAGTAATTAGTGATCAAATCACAATTTCCTGAAGTGTTCGGCCCGAACATTTTGAGGATTTGTGAATAATCACAATTTATTCCAAATGTGGATCATTTGAGGGCAAATAAGTAGCATCAACATTGTAGCTACAAATAAAAAGGAAAGTGGAGGAATTTCAGTCAGAAACATTGTTTATAAACAGTGATTCTCAGGATACTACTTACTAGATTCTTGCATCCTGGAGATGAAGGACACGTCTCCCAACCAGCTGCCTGGCATCACTTGACCTGAGCAGGAGAGGTCACCCCAAGGGCAGCCATTTTCAATCTCCCAGAGGACTTCACCAGGATAGCACCAATGACCTGAAAATGTATACATTCTGTACATTGCATGCTTTAGAAACACTAATTTTAGACCCCATAATACCAAAAAAAAATGTTTTTTTCTCATAAGGTGCGTCTTCATTAGCTTGATCAGATGAAATAGCGAGCTAGTTTGCAAATCCGGGGAACTATCCTGAAGTTGCAACCACGACTTCATTAGCTTGAAACTTGGGATACGTAAGCTCGAAACTCGGGATACGTTAACTGAAAACTTGGGATGCATAAATTATTCGATGTTTGCACATACCAGCAGTGTGCGACGGGAATAGGCCACGACTACATGGCTTTGGTTGTGAGCTCGCATTCACACACAAATAAAAACCTAACGTAAACAATGCCTCGTGCGCGCTGATGCATGCCGGGATTGAGAAATTTTCAGGCTAATGAAGACGCTCCAAGCTATCTCAAGCTATTTCGCAAGCTATCTGCATCTAGCACAAGATTTCTTGGAAAAATTTCTCAACCAAATACCTAGCTATTTCGCCTGATCTGGCTAATGAAGATGCAAATAGCTAGCTATTTCGTGATCTGGCTAGGCTATCCCGATCAGAACTAGCTAGCTATTTTGCCCACATTGGGCTAATGAAGACACCCCTTATACTGTACATGGCATGTATTAGAAAGGCTGATAGTAGACCCTACAATGCCTACAGTATTGAGTGCATGTGCACAGATATAGTGATTAATGGGGAGAGAGAGATGAATAGAGAATTGGAATGAAGAAACAACTAGAGATTAAGAGCATGTTTTGTTGAATGATATATTTGAGGCAAGGTACTTATGAATCATATTTTAAAATACTGATTCAAGGCGGAAAGAACTGTAAAATTATGCCCAATATTGAGTGCATGTGTATTAGGTAAAGTGGGAGGAAGAGAAAGAGAGATAGAGAGATGGGGAGGAAGGTAGGGATGGTACAGAACGACAGTGCAAAAGCATGTGTTGTCGAAAGAAACATTTGAGGCAAGGTACCAGTAAATCACATTTTTAAAACACTGATTCAAGGCGGAAAAAATCATGCCTATTATCAAGTACATGTGTGTAGCTAAATTGAGAGGAGAAGAGATAGAGAGATAGAGAGATAGAGAGATGGAGAGATAGATAGAGAGATAGAGAGATGGAGAGATAGAGAGATAAAGAGAAAGAGAGATAGTGAGATAGTGAGATAGTGAGATGGAGAGATAGAGAGATAGAGAGATAGAGAGATGGAGAGGAAGGGAGGGGCGGTACAAAACGAGAGAGCAAGCGCACGTTTTGTTGAACGATACATTTGGGGCAGACTAGAGGTCATAAGCACAAATCTACAATTGGACTCAAAAGTCTCGCGCAGACATTTGGCATACATACCCACATGGTTAGAGATGTCACTCAAAACAACCCTTCCCTATCCTCAAAACCAAATGAAAACTTGACTGCTGACTTAGCATTTATTGTACTCGTAAATCCCATGTTTTTTCTTCCCTCTGCGGAAATATGATTGACAGTTGCGCCAATTATAATCCCCGTTCACACTCACCTGAGCGACAGCTGTGGGTGCATTCTCACAATCTAAATGTTAAGCCGAAGAAGCGAGTATTGCGTTCTTTTTGTAGCAAGGGATTACTATGCGACAGTGCGATGTATTTGTTGTCTATTTATCGAGGTTTAACAGGATATCCCTTACAGAGCCAGACATGCATAATTTTACTTTAAGAGATGTTTTCCGTATAAAAACTGAAAAGGTCCTGCTTCACGGAATAGCTCCCAATGCGCCTTGTGATAACAAGAATGAACTTCATTGCTATGATCATTAGAAAATAACTTCATAAGTTTGGTTTTGTATGTGATTGAGAGTAAAATACATGTTTTGCAAAGAAAGAAAGACAGCAGACTAAAAACGTGTTTGGTGTACTAAGAGTATAATCTCGAGGCTCAGCAAATATTAGTATTTTTCTTGCTTTAGCATGGTTGGTGACCAACCAAAGGAAAAATAAATTCCTGGATATTCCTGGATAAGCTGGGTCTTTTTAAAGGGCATATACTGTACTGGGAAGGCAAAAAAAGCCTGAAAAAGGTAATTGTTAGCAATCTTCTTGCCAATGGTCTTAAATTCATGTATTGTCTATTCCATACGCTTGCTGAAAGTTATTTGCCTTGAAATGATCCACATATGGAGTTATTAATGATTAATGATTAAATCCTCAAAATGTTCGGCCGGACATTTTGAGGATTTGTGATTTAATCACTCATTTCTCCAAATGTGGATCATTGAGGGCAAATAACTTTCAGCAAGCTTCTAAAATAGACAATACATGAATTTAAGACAATTGGCAAGAAGATTGCTAACAATTACATTTTGAAGGCTTTTTTGCATTCCCAGTACAGTATATGCCCTTTAAAGTGAGCCCATAGACAGCATTCGTAGGGAGTTGACTGGCTGCACTAAGTGCTGCAGTGCAATGACTGATATACACTATGCGGTCTTGCCTTCTGATTGGCTACCTCACAATTTGTGGACGCAACTTTTTGCTGGCTCCACGTTGCTCCTTCGCTGAGCATAGTCAAGGTGTGGACCAGTGCACAGTTTGCACTCCTAGACCAGGGGGCCCGTAGCCTTTTACCAGCCCTGGAAAGGTAATCCAAAAAAGATACTCCAAAGATACCCAAATGCATGTCTAAAGTGGTGGGGTGCCCCGCAGATACCCCCAAAGGAAACAAAACATGACTTTTAGATTGAGAATAGCGCACAATTTAGAACTCATATTAAGGTGAGATTTATAATCATTAATGTCGAAGGATATTTTTTTGGGGGATGCAAGTGTTGAGAAATGTCAACAATTAATATTTTTTGCAATAATCCTTTGCATCTTTCTTTGGATTTTCACTTGTGTGTCATTGTGGATACATTTTCTTAGCCAATACACACATATTTTATGATCCCTTTTTTGTCAGAAAATGACGGTATAACAAATCCTTTAAGTGTGCATGAGTCATACCATTAACAGTAAATAAGGGAGAAAAAAAAATCTGTTTGAACGTGACTTCACCGTAACAAATCCTCAAATTGGTACTGTGGACCCATTTTAGTGCTGCAATTTTCTTGTCGGGAACCAAAAAGTGTCAAATATGCTCTATTTGATCTGTCTGACATAATTCAATAATCCTATTCTTGAAGCACAGAGTATTTATTCTTTGAGTGATTCCACTGTGTCTTGTATTGTTGAGATGTTCGTAGTGTCGCGATGTTCCCATTGTCAGCATTTATGTTGTTTGCTTTGTATGGGTTGAGCTCACAGGTACAGACTAATGTTAGTACTAAACCCTGTTTTCATGAACTATCTGTCAATGTTGGTTCATGTATATTTGTACGGGCTGTGTTCACATTGACACCCTAATGTTAGTACTAAACCCTGTTTACATGAACTATCGGTCAGTGTTTGTTCATGTGTATTTATATGGGCTGTGTTCACATGAACACACCAATAGGGACTTTTCGATTGGGTGAACGAGAGTGATGTGACGCCCGGCGGCAGGCGTATGTCAATGCGTTTACTCCCTACGTTGAGCCGCTCATGAAATGCGTTTCGATTTCGGGCGTCACGTCTAGTCAACGTAGTGACGTCATGGCCCCTGTGGCCCGCGTGGCAATCACTGATCTCCCCACTGGTTGCAATACGTATACGGGCGCGGTTAAAATGTATATGTGGGACTGTAGTGTGCATTTGCAACTTGCTAGACGACAGAGCAAACAGGTACCTGATAGGCTGTAGTTGGTACGTCAGTGGTGCTCATGTTAAGTGAGAAGATGATGAACTTTCTGGTAATATAGCTATTTATATTTTGTTTAAAAGAATAAATGGAAAAATCGTTTAACTTCCCACTGATTTGCTGTAACTCAGCATAATCTTCCTCCGGCACCGTCCATATCGAGAGGAGTATGACGTGTCATAGACAGCACGGGATGAGCCCGGCGCAAGTGAATTGGGTGGTCGGTGAAAACCTGGGTAAACGCGTTGAGCCGGGGGTGTTGAGCCGAGGTGTCGACGTTAACGCATGCGCGGTGCGTAAAAGTGACGTCAATCATGGTGACGCCTGGCGTCACGTCCAAATCGAAAGGTCCCTAATGTTAGTTCTAGACCCTGTTTACACGAATGATCAGACAGTGTTGGTTCATATGTATTTGTATGGGCTGTGTTCACAGGAACAGACTAATGTGAGTACTAAACCCTGTTTACATGAACTATCGGTCAGTGTTGGTTCATGTGTATTTGTATGGGCTATGCTTACA
>OZ022586.1:7266517-7291505 GCA_963669155.1 Arbacia lixula
TTGGGAATGGTATCTTACATCTAAAAACAGTGAATCAATGAAACAAACATTTAGTTTTATGGACATCTAGTTGAACAAGAATTTATTTTATATATTTATGTGGAGAATTTATTTTATATATTTATGTGGAGAATTTGTGTTAACCCTCTCAGTACCAAGCCAGGAAAAGTCCATTAACTTATTACACATTTCATGCACCTATAGCACTGAGAGGTTAAAGGAAAAGAGTGAAACAAAACTACATTTATTATGGAAGAAGAGGAAAGATTTTCAAATGCATTGCAAGGAAAACATACATGTGTCCATGCAAGCAACCAAGGCTACTGTGGGTGGATAAGCCAGGAACCGTGTGGTACTGAAAGCGACACAGACGCAGCAAATAAGCCAGCAAGCCGGCAAGCCAGCAAGCCTGTCTGTGGGACTGGGGCATCTCGGTGGGCCACAGGCCGGGCAGCAATTTGGGGCTGCATAATTGGTTCCCTCTTCGGCGCTCAGCGGTGGTCGAATTAAGACCCATTTGTCCAATTTAAGGTTAGAAATAAAAGGAAGGCAGGGAAATGCTTGCTGGAGAGGTAGGCATGTATGTAGGGAGGTCGACCCCTGAATCTGGTCATGTGGTCTTCAGTTGGAGATGGGGTGAAAGTGCAGTTCATTTGTGTAAAATGTGCAATAGAGATCTATGTGTACAGGCACTAGTTTGGTATGGTTTGTTTTGGTTTGGTGTGGTATGGTATGGTAAAACAGGGTGAAAATGTGGTGCCTATATGTATACAATGTGCAATGAATATGTTTTTGTTTAGTAACTACTTCAGTATGGTTTGGTTTGGTATGATATTGCATGGTATGGTATGGTATGGTATAGTATAGTATAATATGGTATAATATGGTATAATATGGTATGGTAAAATGGTTGAAAGTGCAGTTCATTTGTGTACAATGTGCAATGGGGATATGTAGGTACTAGCTCGGTTTGGTTTTGTATGGTATGATATGGTATGGGTAAGCAGGGTGAAAGTGCAGTTCATTTGTGTTCAATGTGCATCAGAGAGGTGCAGGTTCTAAACTCAGTTTTACCATGGTTTTACAGGTAAGAGGTATGAGTGGTAATAATAACGGGTTGCTACATGTATAATTGCAGAACCCTTCTACCACAATCACAGATTTTGTGTACTTTAAGAAATATAGAATTTTGAAATCCTGTTATCACAAAATCGAACCAGAATTGGGCCCATGGTTATGGCAGAAAGGCCCTCCATTGCTTATGGGCCCAATAATCTTTATAACTTCTATCTTTTCTTTACCTACACTACAGCTCAAAGAAATTGGCATAGGGAAAGGGAAAGGGAAGAAGGAAAGGAGCCTCAGTTTTAAACCGCGGTATATTTTGTCCAGTTCAACATGAAACACAATGCTTTTTAGGTTGAAACATCGTGTTTCATGCTGAACTCGACAAAATATACCGTGGTTTAAAACTGCGACTCCTTCCCTTTCTTCCCTTTCCCCTTCCCTATGCCAATTCCTTTGAGCTGTAGTGTACATTTAGAGTTAAAATTAAATACATCTCCAGATGTGAATAGGACCTTATCCAGACACAACTTTTGAATCCATGTGTTGCCTCAGGGCTGTAATTATGTCCAGACACTCATGTTCTGCTTCTTCCTGGAAATTCAGAGACTTCCCCATGGCTTTTCCTTGGAAATATCCGATCTAACTACCAGTAATGTCTCACAGATGTAGCCTGCATTTCAGGCACTTCAAATACAAACTCTGCAATAAACAGGTCTGGATGTAGTAGCGTAATGCGTAATCACTCATTTGTTCCTCCGTGGCTCGCAGACTGAGAAAAATGGAAAAGTTAGAAATTTGGAGAGTCATGCTAGAGCTTGAATTAAAAATGTCTGACAGCCTGGAAGTTAGGCTACACAGATTAAATGTTCTAATAAATACTATTTAGGAAATAGTAGAACTTTAATTTACACCATGTGGCTGTATTCTTTCTGGATAGTTGACCCACTTATGGTGCGTCTTCATTCGCCCAATCAGACGAAATAGCGAGCTAGTTTGCTGATCCGGGGAACTAGCCTGAAGTTGCAATCGCGTCTTCATTATCTCGAAACTCGGGATACGTACGCTCGAAATGTGGGTTGCATAAATTATCCCGATGTTCGCACATATGCAGTGTGAGACGGGAATAGGCCACGACTGCATGGCTTCGGTTGTGAGCATTCACGCACGTATAAAAGGCTAACATAAGCATTGCCTAACGTAAAGCAATGGAACAAGGCACTTCCTTCTAATATCTGATTGTGCTACCTTTCTGCAATTCAATTTATCACCAGGGTTTTGCCTCCCTTAAAGATGTCAGTGCTCTCCAGAGTACAATTGCACATAATGCTGGGCTGGTACAAGGCACTTTCTTATAATACATGCAAGTTCTCTCTAACCTTTATCAATTCATTTGAATGATTGTTGTACCTTTATTCAATTCAAATTATAATCAGGGTCTCATTCTCTTTAAGATGGCATGTGCTGCAATTTCACATATAAAACTCTGGAACAAGGCACTTCCTTCAAATATCTGCTTGTGGTACCTTTCTGCAATTCAATTTATTATCAGGGTTTTGTCTCCCTTTAAGCTGTTGGTGCTTTCCAGAGTACAATTGCATATATATAAAACACTACCTTCTAATATCTGCTTATTCTAACTTTATGCAATTCAATTCATTATCAGGGTTTTGTCTCCCTTTAAGCTGTTGGTGCTTTACAGAGTACAATTGCACATAGAATGGTAGAACAAGGCACTGACATTATACAGGAGCTCCCAGAAGCTCTAGGGCTATCTAAGCAAACCGGTATTTTTCTATCATGTTTACCTGTGAATAACACGGCCTGCTGCTGTCTAAAGGCAATAGAAATTCACTAGAGGAATGTGAAAAGCAGTGCAAATAGTATGATTTCCCTCCAAATTCCTTCAGGAGCGTTTTTTTTTTATACCAGCACAGAACCACCAATGCACTGTTTGCACGAGAGTTTTTTTTTTTCTTCCCCAGGGTTTTGAAGACCAACTGTGTGTGTGTGTGAGTGTGTGTCTTTGTGTTAGTGTTAGTCGATGAAGACAAATCACATTTTGCAAATCTTTCACCCCAAAATTCAGATACGCACAATTGAGAAAATATCTCCCAAAAGCTTACATCAATAATGTTCGTGTTCAATAGAAAGATTTCTGGAGTATGGTTATTTTTTTTTATGAGCTAAGATTGAAATAAGCCAGTTGTGATGTAAACTTTTTTTGTGCCTCCATGACTAATATAACTTACATGTATGACTCGTTTCCATGACTACCAGAACAATTTACCAGACAGATTGTTTGTGTTTCATTCCAGTGTCTGATTTTCTTAAATCTAGGCTTCCAAATGATATAACATGAACCAAGCTATGTTCTTACACAGCTAACAAGATTGAATTAAGGACCAAATGCCTAAAGACGGGAAGAATAACTGGAGACGAATATATTTACCCTTGATTTTCCACTTCTATATGGCAGACTTAATTGAGTTCTCTAACCCTCATATTACCAAGCCATGATGACTGCATTTACACACTGAATTAGTGTCACACTAGAATAGATACCAGAAACCGCTGTCTACATCACAGTTCAATGGGAACATGCCTGCGGTGTGCGGCGCATCACGCACTGACAGGGGGCAATACGATCCTGAATTTAGAATTCTACACACTTTGACACAATTTACAGTGGTATGACAATGTTATCTAATAACTGTACATGTAACTACTTGTACATGAAAAGAAAAGAAAGTAAATGTCATTGCACAATACTATCATACTATTGACTTATCCTGAAAAGATGCGTGAGGCTATGGCTGTAAGATTTTAGCACACGTTATCGTTGGGGTATACTGCTGAATTTGAAGAGTTTAATGACTTTTGCAATTGGGACACCCCGTCTGTAACTCTACTTTCCCTCACGCTTGGTGTCATGACACAATAGTAAAAACAGAAGAAGTTGGAGTTTGAGGTTGATCTGTGGAGTGTGGTAAATAAATAGAAAGGTCTGGAAGCCAGACTAGTTCCAAACAGTTAAGGCTGTCATACTATCCCTTGATGGCATCAATCAGTCAGTGATTAGCGCGGGTTAACAAAATGGGTCATTTATAACTTCCAGATTGCCAGTTTTTCAGTATGGTCCTCCTTTTAAAGGTGGTGTGTCCCTTTTACAGGCAAAACATGTCAAGTTAAATGTAAAGATACATATCAGAGAATGTATCATTTAAAGACAGGAGAAGATCGCCAGTTTTTCAGTATGGTCCTCCTTTAAAGGCTTTCACGCGTCGTACGCAGGATATGTCCCTAGCACGCTGCCATATTGCGTACGCCGTGCGTTCCATGCAAAACGCACACTTACCTATGTGTATTGTTTCTTGGGCACTTACGCATTTCCCCGCCTGGCTAAAATGCATGATCCTTACCTAAGCTAAACCTTCGGCCTTGATCCATTTTGCTGCGTGCCACATACGTGCGTTAAATTCGCAAGTAAGCGTAGCAGCTAAATCATGATGTCTCCCCACAGATTCGACACGTGAAAGCCTTTAAAAGGTGGTGTGTCCCTTTTACAGGCGAAACATATCAAGTTAAATGTAAAGATACAGCAGAGACTTTACCATTTAAAGAAAGGGAAGCCCTTTGAAAAAGTCATGAAACTTAGCAGGAATCAGCAATTTTTCCCTTATAACATGTATGGAAATCTCACAGTCACAGCTTCTCAAACACTTTCAGGAAAAGTGAAAAACTATCCTTTTTGTAGCTGCCATAATCTACATTCATTTATTGTATTATCAGTATTTATAGTTCTAGCTACAGGCTAGCACTCAATTATTAATGCATTTATTAATTTCATGTATCAAATATTTGTTGTTACTTTAAGGTGGTTTCTAAATACATTATTTGAATGCTGGTTTCTGCCAAAGTTTTGGACAATACAGTCTGTAAAAGAGAATTGACCAGTAAAAAAGGCCTTGGCCCAGGAGGTAGAAGCAGCTGCAGCTAATTCTCCCTATCGCATATAGCCCTCCGAATCTGAACGTGTGTGGCGCTCTAATTATTTTACCTTTAATTCTTGGGATACGAACTTCCGGTCCACGTACATCCCGTACAATAGGGACCACGGTTTCCCACTAATTTTATGAATTTTAACTCTAAAGCTAACCCTGACCCTTACCCTAACCCTAAACCTAATTCTATACCTAACCCTGACCATAACCTTAACCCTAGAAAAATTGTTCATTGATTAATTCATCCAAAAAAAGCGATTTCTAGATCACTTTGCGCCGACAACAAACTCTTACCGGAAGTATATGTTCCAAGAGCAATCGATCAGATATCGGTATCGCGAGGTGATATCGCTGGATATCGGCTATATGCGATAGGGAGAATTGACCAGGTATTAGATTTGACGGGACCGAGACAACAAGAAAATTACGTTGTAGACAATTTGATTTCTATTTAAAGCTACGTGATCTGTTGTTTGGAAGATGACAATTTATTTTGGTCTGTAATGGCAACTTTGATGTTATTATACTTGTCAACAGCTGTCTGAATATCTCTGAATTTAACACCTCAGAATATGAATTTTATATTTTTGAGTCTGGAAGAGTAGTACATAAATCACTGTGCCTGCACATCGACACGAGGGGCAATGCAAATTAAAAACATTTCTTGACAGAGTCATATTTAGATCCTTAGCTATCTTCATAACTTTGTAGAGAATCCAATCATACTATTGGAGCACCAGGAAAAGCAATTGAATAAATGTTTCAGAGAGGTTTTTCAGCAAATCGGTTTGCTTCCCTAGAATTGTTTAGGTGTAAATGTCACATTGGTGCAGAAGTACCACATCACAAATCAGCCTATTATGTGGTACAAAATGCATTATGATGTACATTGAACAAGTCAGAACTCCTCTAAATGTATCATGTTCTAGAGGAGTACCAATTTCACACATACACTACAGCTCAAAGGCATTGGCACGGGTAAAAGGAAAGGGGAAAAAGGGAAGGAGCCCCAATTTTGAACTGCGGTATATTATGTCCAGTTCAGCATGAAACATGATGCTTTTTAGGCTAAGGCATCGTGTTTCATGCTGAACTGGACAAAATACTGCGGTTTAAAAGTTAGGCTCCTTCCCTTTCTTCCCTTTTCCTTTACCCATGTCAACTCCTTTGAGCTGTAGTGTAAAGGCACTGCTAATGATTGCAATATTTCATCTGGAATTAAATGTGAGTCAAGGGTGAAACATAGTTTATAATTTGAAAAACTCTTAATGCATCATTGGTGCATTTTTTGCACAGGTAATGCACACGAATCCCATAGAGCAAGGTCCATATATGTGCAACCTTACTAGCCTAGTTAGTTAGTACACATGCATGTAAAGGAATGCACGTAAGAAGCTAACTAGAATGAAAATGGTGTCATGAATATGCCCCCAGGATTGGATTTTAAAATCTGGCAAAGAAAGAGTTAAAAACAGAGAGTCTGTCCCATAGTTTACCATGGGAAAGTAACGTCCTCTTACAGCGTGCTGGCCTAAAATGATTGGGCTTGTGAAATAATGCATGAAATCACAATCCGTGGTTACCTCTGTAGATCGGTACAATAGAAACTTGGGATTCAATTCAAATTTGCTAAATTAGCTCTCTATTTGTTGAAATTGCCCCCTTTGTGTCGCTTTTGTGCACAGTCTGAAGTGAATTTTCTATTTTCTATGCCTAATTATCTTAAAAGCTGTAATTGATATGGAAAATAAGTAATAGGGTTTATTTGAATAGGTTTTCTTTTTGTATTTGTGGTCGTCCTTGTGAATAAGGAAAGCTAAGAAATATATTATATTTGAAGTTCGTGATTACCTTTGTTCATTGTTGGGGAGGGGAGAAAACTTAAGTTCTTAAATGAGTCCATCGGAACTTAACAGTATAGGTTAAGATTTCATAGCAAATAATTACATAAAACAGGTAATGTCAATACTTCTAGTAGTTTTCAAAGTAATAAAGGATAATACTGGACACTTCCAACTGTATTAAAGGCTTCAATGTGCAGACATGGTGACAGAACTTACAGCAAGAACGAATGCATAAGCTCTAGATTGTGCATAGGGTGCTGAGGATAATATAGCCCCCAACATGTAAAAAAGACAGACCTACAACATGACCCTGTTCACATTAGATTTTGAAGATTATCTTCTATCCATTGCAACCCCTTTCACACTGAGTGTAATCTATTTTGAAAGTGGTTATAGTTCTTATGTAAATGAGGTATCAGTCAAATGGTAAATATATATTTCCCTTTTATCCATTGCTATCAAAATTAAAATCAGTTATCTGGTTACTTTATAATCTCCTTTTTATGAAAGCCCCATTCACACACTTACTTCAATCCTCTTTGAAGATGGATACAGCTCGTTGTGAACAGGGTATCAGTCGATTGGCTACTATTATTCTTGCCATTACTGAATGCTGCAACTGTTTAACTTGGCATTGAATAGACTGGCGTGACTCTTTACGACCCAATAACTGTGAACTGGAGTGAAATGTACCTGAAATTCTTTTCAGGATCAGCTATAACACAGAAAATCGTTCTCTCCTTCAGGTTGTGAGCTCGGAACCCACATGGGGTGCAAGGTTGGTGGAGAGAGAGGATTATTTTTGGCTTTATTCCTGGTCTGCCTCCACCACGTGATCCCATATTCCCTTTGAAACCCGGCTTTTGTCCTGCCTATTTTGATATGAAACGGATTTGTCATGACCCCCCATTTCAAATCCAACCTGGGGAATGGACTTAAAGGGATGCTTGACTCATAGAAGGACCAATAAATTGTAGATAAACTGATCCTCTTACTGATTATATTCAGGTGTGAGTGATGAATTTAAGATTTAATTGTGGGAGCAATTTTTCAAGCTTGATTACATTAGTAAACACCATGTACCGTGGTATGCATTATGCTATTTGAGGAATATGTATTTTAACGAAATAAAGGATAAGGAAGATTATTAAATGCACAGTTTTTCTTTTAGCTTTCCCTTATTCTTTTCTATCTGCCTCCCTTCCTGTCTTCATTTTCCTTTATTTCCAGCATTCTTAGTTTCTTTCTCCCTTTCTTTCTTCCATCTCTTCCTCTCACTTTCTTTCCTTCTTTCTTTCTTTCTTTCTTTCTTTCTTTCTGTTCTTTCTTTCTTTCTTTCTTTCTTTCTTTCTCAGTTATTATTGGGCTGTGCCCCAGATGGGCCAACGCTCCTGCTATTTACATAAAGCATGACAATTGCATTGAATCATCTGAGAGACTGTGTTTGGACAGGGGTCAAAAAGTGAAGCCATTCATCTAAAATAAATTGGACTAGTCTCAGACCCCAGCTAGCTTAGCACAATCATTTAGATCTATCAAATTATAATTGAGTGGGTGAATTCAACATGGAAAGGACATTGAGATTGTCACAAATGATTTATATATTGTACTGTTGCATCAGTTACTGCATGATTCATGTGTCATGTGGAATATAAACTACTGTTTATTCCTGAGACTCACATACACATGAACTTTAAGGAAGAGAATAGCAGCATTTGCAGGTATAAATCAAAACTATTAATGGTTGCACGTGGCACCGTAGTTTGACATCCACATACACATTTTATTGCCCAGCCTCTTGATTGGGCTATTAAAGGGATAGTTCACCCAGACATGAAGTTGGGTTCAATAAAAGCAGAAATATAAAAGAAACACATCAGTGAAGGTTTGATGAAAATCTGTCAAATGATAAGATTTTGATTTTGTACGCGGTGCTCTCCCATTTGTGGTGTGCTATATGATTCCATAAATTACTCTTTTTTTCTGATTTGACAAGGGAATCATTTTTTTTCATAAATTTATATGTGTGTTCCAAAGGTAATGAGAGGTATAAAGTGCAGACTAGAGCACAGGTAGCATTTTCCATTAATGATAATTTGATGCATCAAGACTTACAGTCGAGTATTGTTATATTTGTAGTGCATTGTAGTGTCATTGAGCTGGTGGAAAGCACATTTCCATGATTTTTGGACTTAACAAAATATCTTGTATCTTGTATCTTAAATGATTTCTTTCTCAACCTTGACGTTCCTGCTATTTTGAATGGAGGTCATTGTTAATTGTTTTTGTGGTATTTTCAAATATGCGTTGATACTTCCAAGTTTCTTTTATGCATTTTATTTTGTATTGTTTGAGCTCCATTGAATCACATAATTGGTCAATTACGGTCAACCGACTCATGTGTACACGTAGGCGTCTCATGCATTCCAGCGCTAAAACTTTTCACAATAATGACACAAAAAGCGAATATTGAATTCTCACCAGTATTAGAGTTTTTTATGTGAAATTCAAATTGAAATCATGCACATTAATGTCAGAAAGTGGAGTCTGTCGCCCCCCTGGGATAGCAAACACATCAGGGGTGTTCATTGCCAGTGATTTGTTGTCTTTTTGTCTTTTCGACCCCATCCGACTTGGCTCGTTTTAAGGTGTCGCAGTTCACAGCTTGGTATTTAGGTCTCCAAACGGCTTCTCTGTGGAAGTGGCGCCTGTGTAGCCAGGCATGGAAATCGCAGTCAATGGCAGGGATTTGTGTGTGTGTGTTGTGGGGGGGGGGGGGGGGGGGAGAGAGAGAAAGAGAGAGAGAGAGAGAGAGAGAGAGAGAGAGAGAGAGAGATGGGAGAAAGAGAGAGAGGTAAGAAAAAAAATACTGAGAGACAGAGCGAGAGGAAAGGTGGAGAAGAGAGATAGGCAAAGATAAGGAAGAGAAAGAGGAGAAAGAGCGAGAGAGAGAGAGAGAGAGAGAGAGAGAGAGAGAGAGAGAGTAGATAGACTCCAAGAGAGACTTGCAGAAAAGGAGAAGGGAAGGGTAGAGCAGAGAGAGAGAGAGAGAGAGAGAGAGAGACTGATAGATATAGAGTTTGGTAGGAATGAGAGAGAGAGAGAAAGAGAGAAGGGGTGAGGGATTCTGACAAAAAGCGCAAAGTATCAGTCAGGATGTCATGAAGTTTTGTGTCAATATTAGCTTTTGTGTTTTTATTTGTATTGGATCAATTCTACAAGATTTGCCTTCCTTTGTGAAGCCTGCTCTGTACGTTTTTATCATAGTTTTCTCTCATTCATGGTGGTGACCCTTCTTAGAAAAAAAAATCTGCTCAGGAAAGCTGCTTGAAATAAATTTGAATGGTTTAATTTATTTAGGGGGCGCTAAAAAGATCTGGCTGTAGATTTATGTGTGGGTTTTACTTCAAGGTGATATTGAATCAATACCGTGCCATAGAAAGGCTTAAGATGTCTTTAATAGTTTGCGAAATTGTATACATGTGAATACTTTATATTTATCACACATAAATCACACCAAACTCAAGGTAGTAACAAACAAAGAAGAGGGAAAAAATATTCTGTTCAATAATGGTAAATATTGTAGTCTATGTGGGAGGAGGTTTGAAAGTTGGCATACCGCTTTGTATGTAAGTCTAGCTATTGCCATGGAAATGATTGATCATCATGATTATTTCATGACACATAAAATATGTGTGTGGCATTGTAGCATTCATTTGTGTTGAGGTATTATGTTTCATCTTTGGTTCGTGTACAAAAGGCCTAATCTATATTCAACTAAATGTGAACAATATATGCCAAGTAGTGCTTGCCCCTAACTTTTTTTTTATATGGTAGCCATCATGGCCACTTGAGCTGAGATCCAGGTGCCCAAATAGATTTTCAGGTGGCCCAGACTGTCAGCAATGAGCGATATTTTGGTTGCCAGGCGGGCCACAAATTGCATGGCCCTGTTTCCTAAAAGTTACCATTGATGGTAACTCTGCTACCAATGACAATTTCTATGGAAACCTTGAATTTCATCGGCTGTCAAGCATTGTTACCATTGTAGTGGGCAGAGTTACCATTAATGGTAAGTTTTATGCAATGGGGTCCATAGCTTCATATGGCCTGATGCCGTTTCAGGTGGCCATTGACCCTGGGGCCACCGTTATGTGCGAACCCTGATGTGATTGGCCCGTTACTTACGGTTATAATTTTTGGGCTTTGTGAACCATGGTCCAGGTAGGATGTCAAAATTTGCCATGGAATTGCAGTAACCAAAGGGGATGTGGCATCATTACCGCCTACAAGGAATTAGAAGTTTATTCATAGTTTACCATCTCTTGTCCATACAGCTGATTATGCAGAAGTCGTGCTGCTCAGTATCTGGGTGGAGAAAGCTAGCCCGCAGATCAGAGGGCTCAGTGAAGAATGGGTTTAAGGCATATGTATCTTTATTGTTTGCAAACTTGTATTTTGAGTCCCCAGCAGCTAATAAAGCTATCGGCATTTAAAGGGGAACTACAGTTAAAATTCCCCCACACAAAAACTTTTCTTTAGCAGTATTCACTGATGTACATTGTACAAATATCACTATATCGTGCTAGTCAGCACTTTTTGTGCCAAATAATAATATTAAGCCTACGCACAACTAATCCCAGCAAGCCCTGTAGTTACCTGGCTGTTTCACTTTCGTGGCTAAGCAAGAAGTTCATGGCTTGTCTGTGGTGTGCTTATAAGTCAGAGACTTGAAGTGGGTCTGAAAGTGAGACTACCATTTGCCCATACCTTTTGCATTAGAACCCAGACAATCAGGCAATATCCATAAATCCACAAGCAACTAAACAGTCCCCTATTTCTGGAGGTCAGCTGAACCTCAAAAGTGCAATTTAGGAAGTTTCTGTTCAATTTGCTCTCATGGTCTGTTTTTACGTCTTGTTTTTGTTTACATTTTGGAAGGGATTCCCTGTGGAGAGGCCAATTGAGTATTTCCAGTTTCGCATCAACTGGGTCTTCATGAGTTCACAGTGGCAACATAGCAGGACTTAGACTCCTTGAAGACATTAAACAGAAATTGTGAAAATGTATCATTTTAACAAGCAAATAGCATAGTATCTACCACAGTTTCATCCACTGGAGAAGAGTAATTGGAAAAATTAGGCTACTGTATTAGCAAGACCAGGGCCCTTTTGCGCTAAAGTAAAGATATCTTGATATGCAACTTCAATTAAACACAAACATGTTTAACACAATGTGTGTTTAATATTTGTTACACATTGCACAAAGAGAGTTGGGATTAAATGCAAGTTGCATTAGATTATAAACAAATTGCAAAGTTGCATTAAATCCACAAGAGTTGTGGTTACTACAGTGTAGTTGTGTTGAATATTAAACACAATTCTTTGTGCAATGTAATGATTAAACGCAAAGTTAGGTATAATTTTGGGACCAGCATTTAATTGCAACTTTTAGAGCTTGACGGCCCTAATTGTTCAGGGTTTGGATTATAAATGCATAACAACCTGGAACTGCCTGGAAGCCAATCTAACATCAGACAGCCATTTCTGTTGCTAAGTAGGTCATGGAACAGGTGTTCATATTTGACAAATCTATCAATTTATGGCTCTTTCTGATTACTTTTAGCCTTAAATCTTTAAAGAAATGGGATGATCAGTCTACTATTATTGCACACACCTCATACATGTAGATATTATAGGGGCTTATTGTAGCAATTTTGGAGGAAAATAGAAATTACTCTCCATCACTACACCTTCCCTTTAAAGGGAGTATAATGTACTGGGAAGACAAAAAGACCTTGAAAAAAAAGGTGGTCATGACCAATCTTCCTGCCAATGGTCTTAAATTCATGTATTGTCCATTTTAGAAACTTGCTGAAACTTATATGCCCTTGTATGATCCACATTTTGAGTAATTAGTGATTAAATCATAAATTCTCGAAATGTTCAGCCCAAACAATTTGATGATTTGTGATTTGATAACTGATTACTGCAAATGTGGATAATTCTAGGACAAATAACTTCCAGCAAGTTTCTAAAATGGACAATACATGAATTTAAGACCATTGGTAAGAAGATTGCCTACGATAACCTCTGTGAAGGCCTTTTTGTTTCCCAGTACAGCATATTCCCTTTAATATCAAGGTTTTGTCCTCCTTTAACCAGAGACAAGTTGTCATCACTTTGAGGGATATGGATGGGAACCAGAAACCAACTCTAAGTTATGATAGACATCATAATGCAATGATACTTGAGGAGATCCTCTTCATTATGACATTCAATTGACTTGAGCCTGGTGGTTAAGTCTGGTGTGCAGGTTTTTCTCATTTGTCACTACATGATGCTTTCCGATATCGGATTGCTCAAAGCGATGTGCGGTAGCGAATTTGAAACTGATGCGACAATTGGGTTTTTATTGGCGCAGATGTTTCATGTTCATACAGTCCACAGATTTTATTGGTACACATTAATGAATGGAATTCAAGAGTAACGAGGAGAAATTGGGCTGGGGCTATGGGAACTGCTTTATGTTACTCCCATGGCATTAACATGATTTCAAGCAGCCATGTTCACATTGAGTGTATCTTACAAACCTGTTGTCATATTAACTCCTCCTGTGCGAGGAAGATGCTGGTTCATAGATAGTGTTTTACCATTGCAAAATGTAACAGTGGCATATTGGGTGTTATGTACGAATTGTGATGTACACTGTACATACTGATTGCATCTCCAAATTCCACCATATCTCACTCATAAAACAATTCTATACAGAATATGCATGAAATATTTTGTAGTACGTAGTGCACTCACAAGAAAATGGTCTGCTAACGTTTATCAGCATAGTTTGTAGGGTTCAGGTATATTAAAAATATAAAAAAGTATTTTAGGGCAACATTCAGAAATAGTTTGTGTACCTATATAATGGCACATTCCCATACGTATTTCACCCTTTGTGTGCCAAATTAAATTATGCTCAATGGAATTCCTGTGCATGAATTGTGAAAAAAAAACCCCACATAGGGTATATAAAGAGTAGGTACTGCACTAATTTCGGCAATGTGAATGTTTTTGCAATTTGTGGCCATTTGAAACAGTTTTTAACATTCAAAACGTACTATTATTGTACAAAGTAGGACATTCCCTTCCTAATTAATGGTGAACATACTGTGGCAAAGTGAGTGGTTGCGACATTTGTGGCTAGTAGAAACAGTTGCTACAACATTATCCTTTAATTATTATGGAGTGGGACGTGCCCACCCATATTTAATGGTGAACATATTATAGCAAAGTGAGTGGTTGCAACAATTGTGGCTGGTAGAAACAGTTGCTACAACATTATGCTTTAATTTTTATGGAGTGGGTCATGCCCACCCTATTTAATGGTGAACATTTTATGGCAAAGTGAATGTTCGCGATGTTTGTAACCAGTGGAAACTGGCGCTGTGTAGCGCCCATGACGTTGACACCATGTGACCCTTCTAGGTGGCACTTTAAGTTCAGGGCTGGGAAAGGTGTATGGTTGTCATTTCAGGCAAGAGAGGATCGCATTTCACTCAGCAAGAAAATAAAGTTTCCCAGGTGACATAAATGTTGTTAAAATGTTACCAAATGGGTCTTGAGCTGACAGTGAATCGCTTTCTCTTTTGAGATTTTCCAGAGTTCTGTTTTTTTTTTCAAAGGCAGAAAGTGTGGGAGATGTGTTTGGCTGATCTTGTCAGTTATGTGAGGATTTATATTCCTCAAGTGCTCATCAATATTGCCAAGTTTATGCTAAATGTGTACTGTCATCATGGGTTGTTTTCATGTTGATCATAATTACCAGCTTATCATTGCCATTATCATTATCATTATTGGAATCATCCTCACTGATGTAATCCTCTTCCCTATCACAAATATTGGTGTCATCATCATCATTCTCTTATTCTTTATCATGATGAAGGTATCATAACCATCATCATCATTATTGTTATCTTCCTCTTCTAACTAATTATCATCATCATCATCATCATCGTCATCATCATCATCGTCATCATTGTCGTGATCATCATCATCATCTCATCACCACCACCACCACCACCACCACCACCATCACCACCATCACCACCATCACCACCATCACCACCATCACCACCATCACCACCATCACCACCATCACCACCATCAACACCATCACCACCACTACCACCACTACCACCACCACCACCAACACCACCACCACCACCACCACCACCATCACCACCATCACCACCATCACCACCATCACCACCATCACCACCATCACCACCATCACCACCATCACCACCATCACCACCATCACCACCATCACCACCATCACCACCATCACCACCATCAACACCATCACCACCATCACCACCACCACCACCACCACCACCACCACCACCACCACCACCACCACCACCACCTCTCCCGTTTTCTCCTTTTAGTTGTATTATCAGTTGGGATCAACATTCAGCCTACCTACACTGTACATGTACCAAACAAAAGAGTCAATTGATAAAAACAAAGCGTCATCACGCTTCGTGATAATGCAATCAACTGTTCATCAAACATCTAAGATACTTGAGAACAGATAAATCTTACGAATTTGAATTGAATAAGCTTGCCTACCCTTTCCCAAAAGGATGAATGATCACTAATTTTTTCTTGATAATGAAATGAAAATAATCATACTGGACTGTTTTCAGTCACTGTGATCTCCAGAACGCCGTAATGCACATAAATATAGGACGATCTTTGTGGCCGAAAGGGGTGCATTCGAAGTAAAGAAAAGTTTATTTTATCTGAGGGGCCAATCATTACACAGATTGGTTATTCAAGGATGGTCAACAGAAGTTGTTGAGGGAAGGTCAATATTATATGGACGCAGAGGTCAGAGGTCAAATTGCCCCCCCTGTAAGAAGGGTCAATTTAATTGTGATATATGCCTTGAGCCTGTCCCCATAGTCCAGTGTTTATACACAGCGTGTGATACATAGGCCTATCGCTGGGCACTTGTGTACCTTTCACACAGGTTTTGAACATGGTACAAGGTCACGACTCAATGAGAACGTATTACACCTACACCTGTGGTAATAAGGGTCAATTTGATTGTTACTTATAGGAAGAGTTTTTACCTTAGTCCAGCATTTATACACATTTTGTGATATATAGGTCGTGACTTGCTCTTGTGTACCTTTCACACACGTTTTAAACATTGTGCAAAGTCACAATTTAAGGTACTTGTAACATCTCCAATTGCATAATGAGTGCGATTCTCATGTATGCGTTCTGCATTCCAATAAGCCCAGTGATTATAGAGTTTGTGCTGTTAACAGTAGGCTTACCTGAAGAGTAAGTGTATCTGCCACACACGTTTTCAAGCACGTTTTAAACATTTGGAATAATGATGGGTTGATGTCAGAGAACACATGTCAACCTCTGTAACATGTGTCAATGTCATTGTGATAATGTGTTGAGTTATCCCCTCTATCCTGTCCTTAACCCCACTTTGTGATATTAAGGCCTTCCTCTCCTTCTTTACCCAGAATTAATTGTGAAATTGGTAGAATTTAACTTGGTAAAATGGGTCGATTCGATTGTAATGTACGTCAAAAATTGTCATGGACTTGCAGTATCTAAAGGGGTGTGGCTTAATTTCACCCTTTAAAGAATTCAAAGTCTATTCAAAGCCTGTCATCTATTGTCTGTACAGCAGATTATGCAGCAATCGCGCTGCTCAGTTT
This sequence comes from Arbacia lixula, assembly GCA_963669155.1. Lineage (NCBI taxonomy): Eukaryota > Metazoa > Echinodermata > Echinoidea > Arbacioida > Arbaciidae > Arbacia > Arbacia lixula. The sequence goes on from OZ022586.1 coordinate 7,283,173, forward strand.
CTGAGTGAAGAAAACCCAGTCCACATACATACAAAGGCTCGGTAAAGAGCGGGTTGACATCATGTATAAACAGGTTACCTTTTAGGCACCCATTTTGCAGCCAGCAGAGACACAATATTACATTACCTGGATCTAGGTCTTCAGTCCAGGGCAAGGAAAATAGGCAAGGGTCAAAGGTCGATACCATTCCCATGGTTTCTAGGATTTTTCCAACAAAATGGAATATGGAATTTCAGAAGGTAAAATACAGAGTGGGAGTATATGAAGATGTTGAGGGTGTGGAAAAACATTGTTTTCATTTAAGACAGAAATGTTAAGAACAATCATTGTTAGTGACTGAACTGATAGTTTGTATAGGTTATTGTTATGTAAAATATGTGATGTCATCGTACAGTGCAACCTGCCTTAGTGATCACCTGTATAGAAATACACCTACTTATAAAGACCAGGGCCATGATGCATATAGATTTTCAATTATTGTAACTTACCATCAATGGTAACTACCATGGGCAATAATGATCGCTCATTGGATGTTGCCATGGTAGTTACCGTTGATGGTATGTTACAATAATGGAAAACCAAATGCAACATGGCCCAGATTTTCCCCCTTGAATGTTTCCATGGAAACCTGTATACCCTGTACTTAAAGGGCATATACTGTACTGGGAAGACAAAAAATTTAATCACTCATTGCTCCAAATGTACATCATTTGAGGGAAAATAACTTTTAGCAAGCTTCTAAAATTGACAATACATGAATTTAAGACCATTGGCAAGAAGATTGCTAACAATTATCTTTTGAAGGCCTTTTTGCCTTCCCAGTACAGTATATGCCCTTTAAAGCCCACCTGCTCATAAAGACCACATTTCTTGTTTCTATGGAATGGTCTTTCTATACAAGTTTGACTGTAATGGTATGACCTAGTGCAGTAGGAAAAATGAAAAATGAAAAAATGAAAAAGAAGATCAAGCATAGAGGAGGGAGAGGGAGTGAAGAACAAATTGAAATGATAAATGTGCTCTTTATGTGCAAAATGGGAATTCATTCGCAAGAAATATACACCAATCCCACAGAATTATATTTGCCTAGCACCTAAACAGTTGAAAAAAAGCTTACATAACATCAACAGAAACACCCTAAACCAGTTCTTTGCTGAGCAAGAATGTATGCAGGCTGGCTTTTCTCCACTCACATACTGAGCAGCGCGACTCTCAAGTAATCTGCTGTAGGGACAATAGATGACAGGCTAAAACATAAACTTCAAATTCCTTGCAGGGTGTGATTAAGCCATACCTTTTGGTTATTGCAGTTCCATGGCAAATTTTTACATTGTATCTGGACCAGGGTTCACAAAGCCCCAAATTCTAACCTTGAGCAACGGGTTAAGGAAGAATAAGAAAAAAAGTGTTGTCATGTTCAAGTATGTGACGGAAGGAGGTGGAGGAGATTTGAGAAGATGACAACACGTTGCATGGGGCGGAAGACATGCATAAAATTGAAGGAAAGGTCACAAGAAGAGGGAGAAAAACGGAACAGGAGGAGGAGTAACAGACACTGTCTCGTCTCCCTTTTGTCTTTTCTCTTGTATCTCAGCGTGTCATCCTTTATGAATTGGCACTTTCCCCCTTGTCATCCCATATTGTTCCATTGCCAGCTCACTCAAAATAGATTGTCTCCCTATTCAATGGGAAGTCAATATTAAAGATTTTCTGCCAGTGTCATTATGGGCCCTTTCGTACTTCACACAGAGCTCTGGTTTTATACTACATTTGTAGCGTGTCTGAAGGGGGTGCATGGGACAGAGAAAATGGTTGATCTCTTTCTTACCAGAGGAACACAGTTATATCTAGACTCTCAAAGCAATTTTTAAATGTTATTATGTATGCAAAATTAGCAAAATTTGACAAGATATGGTGAGGATAGGACAAAAGAGGGACGTCTTATAAAGAATTGCTATTGATCGCAACTTGACTTACGATTGATTTTGATTGTAAATCTGTACTTGAGAGATAGGGGGTTGGACTTGCGATTGATTCAGATAATTTGCAACTCTTTAGAAGTTGGGGGGCAATGGACTTACTATTTGGAACCGTGCTCTCACTCTCCAACTATGACTATGATAATTGAGTTGACCAAAATTCCTGTAGACTATATGTCTAAATTTAGATTTGGGAATCGTGAATGAACATTACAAGCACTTGTACATCCGTGCAGCCGTTTCTCCACGTCTGAAAGGTCTGATTCATAAACTGCCTCCCGTACTCAAAAGACGAACATCGATACAAGGGATGTTCTGCCGGATCTCTTCTCGAGTGCCCCTATTGTCACTGGGGGTAGGACAATTAGTGCCGGAGACAGAAGGGCGTATTGACCACTCTTGTGTAAACTGTGAAAAGTCAGAGTGGCTTTGTTCAGACAATTGGGTGTTATCGATTGCTTTGTGTGAGGAGCGCTATGTGGGAGGGGGTAATCGGAAGTGGGAGAGATTCACAGTGATCAAAAACTATTGAATGCAGGACTGCCCTACTGTGACAAAAGGAAGCAAGTAACAAAAGTGACTTGACTTGTCAGTGAGCAAAATATGACTGTCATTTGCATTGGCATCAATGCAAACACACATTACGATAGATTTAATATCAATAGTACGGAAGATGTTGATCATCGTGGTAGTAGTATCGCTAGAGTAGTAATCTGTTGTCTCACGAAAAGGCAAACTGGAGATTGCGACGACGTTTCGACTGCTACTGCTAGTCTTCGTCAGGCAATGTGGACATTTAATATCTCACAATATATAGGGAATGCTGGGTGCAATCTAAGAATATAACAAATAAATCATTAGTTAAGTGAATTGTCACTTGCTTCCTTTTATCAAAATAGGGTAGATTTTGTGAGCAATTTGTACTCAAGTCAGAAATTTATCTTGGGTTACCCCCCCCCCTTACTTTATTATTTTTCATATTTATCTATATAAATTATGTTGAAGAGCTTGGAAGCCATTCTATAAAACCAGAGCCCCATCTCATAAAACTTACCATTGATGGTAACTGTGCTACCCATGACAATTTCTTTAAAAACCTTTTGATTGTATTGGCTGTCAAGCGATGTTACCATTGTAGTTACCATTGATAGCTGAGTTACCATTAATGGAAAGTTTTGTGCAATGGGGCCCAGATGGTGCATGTGCAGGTGATGGCTAGTCTGTAGGCACAGAATACGTTATGATAGAAAACATGTGTCTGGGAAGCACAGACTACATTGTAGTCTTTGAATAGTCTAGGTACTAGGCTGTAAGGTGCATGGACACAACCCAGTCTGTTAAAGGGCATATACTGTACTGGGAAGGCAAAAAAGACTTCAAAAGGTAATTGTTAGCAATCATCTTGCCAATGGGCTCAAATTCATGTATTGTCCATTTTAGAAACTTGCTGAAAGTTATTTGCTCCGATATGATCCGCATTTGGAATAATTAGTGATTTAATCACAAATCCTCAAAATGTTCGGCCCGTACAATTTGAGGATTTGTGACTAAATCATTAATTACTCCAAATGTGGATAGTTTTATGGCAAATAACTTTCAGCAAGTTTCTAAAATGGGCAATACATTACTTTAAGACCATTAGCAAGAAGATTGCTCACAGTCACTTTTTGAAGGCCTTTTTGTCTTCCCAGTACAGTATACTCCCATTAACAACTATGTCTGGTAATACAGATCCCATCCACCTTGTCCTAAGGAGTCAGAGGAGCCATGACGTAATTAGGGCATAGTCTGTTTTACCAGACAAAGTTGTTAACAGACTAGGTTGTGTCCACGCACCTCACAACCTAGTACCTAGGGTAGTCTTTGACTTGCAAAATGACCTGCCCCTTCACTGTCTAATAAACCAAGCTAGTCTTGTTCCTCAGACTCTTTGTCAGACTGATTAGCATTAGTACCTGCAAACTAGGTGGTGTTGAGAAGGGAGTTTTATATGCGGCCCCTAAAACTTTTATTAGGTCTGACCCAGGGAAAGTGGAATATGAATTTCATCATTTCGTGCCTGGTTTCTCAACTGCAAGGCAGGTGAGCACTGTCAGAGTGGGCCTGGATCACTTTCCATTTTATACTCCTACTCCCTCTTAATAAAGAAAAGAAAAAAAAACACAGATTGGAGAGGAAATGCGGGAGGTGAGAAATGAAAACAAACGTGAGATTCTTGGCGGAAATCTCCTCAGGCTGTAGAGAGCCCTCAGGGTGTGTGTGTGGCCCCAGGAAGTATTCAATTTTACTAGGGTCCATGTTCACATACAGCGGCTTAAAGGGATAGTTCACCCTGAAATTAAGTTGGTCTTAATAGAAGCAGGGACATAAAAGTGACGTATAAGTGAAAGTTTGATGAAAAATCCTTCAAAGTATAAGAAAGTTATAATCGTTTAAAGTTTTAATTTTGTGATGTCGGGTGCGAGATGCTCTATGTTGTGCACTATTTTTTTTAGAAAATGTGAATTTTTTCAAAAGGATATGCATCAATATACCTGTGCACTTGATACATCATTTGAAACATGTTTTTACACACATACCTCTATGAAAAAAGATCATCAAAAACGGAAAAAGCATAATTTATGGAATCATACTGCACACAACATATGGGATAGCACCTTGCATGTGAGTCATAAAATAAAAGATCACTTTCTTATCCATTGAGGGATTTTCATCAAACTTTCACTGATATAATTCTTTTGTATTACTGCTTCTGTTAAAACCATCGTAATGTCAGGGTAGACTATCCCTTTAAGCATGTGTTATGATGAATAAAACAATAATCATACATACATACTTGAATATGAAGTGAAAACGCAAGTGTTAAAACTCCTGGAATGATCAGAGCTGTTCACATACACAGACACATCTACGCTTCATGATGAGTAAAACGTAGTCACTCATACTCGAATTTGAGAAGAAAGCAATGTTGAAACTCCTTGAAGAGTATGATCTGCGTTCACACACACCAACATATCTACACTTCATGATGAATAAAAAAAGTTGCACATGCTTGCATACGAGGTGAAAATATCCTCTTCTCTCTCTCTCACTTCTCTCACAATTCCTCTGTCCATTCACACATTCTCTCTCTCCCCATCTCTCTTCTATCAACCTCTGCCATCATCAACCCTTACCCTTCTCTTCTACCCAATCCAAGAAGTTCTAATACTTCCTTTTTTCAAAATGTATTCATAACTTTCCCCTTTACTGCGTAGGAATGTGTTATTACATTCACCTGTATTTCGTAATTCAATTCCAATGGGTGCAACTCACTTTGAATCAATTCGTTGTTGCCACTCGGACAAACCTCGGACAAGCTTTGGGATTACCAGTAACATATTGTTTGAACAATGTGGAAGAAATTTTCACACACAACGAAAATGTTCCATTTAGTAAATATTTGTGTGAAATGGGTGGAGAGGCCTTTTTAATGACTGTCGAATGGCACATTCTAAAAACATTAAATGTTATGCACGCCCAAAATAGGAAATGGATGTAAGGTAATTCGTCCTGTACATTTTGTCTTTCCCTGTCTCCTGCTGTCTCATTTATGTCTGTCTGACTGCCTATGTCTGTTTGTTTGTTTGTCTGTCTGTCTGTTTCCTTTGCCTCTTTGTCTCTCCATATCACTCTTGTTTGTGTCTATATGTCTCACTCTGTTTCTCTTTCTGTCACTCTGTAACATCTTTTTTTTTCATTCTCTCTCCCCCGATTTGGATTTTAATAAGAGCTTGATGTATGTTATGCCAATATGTATATGTGTAAAACTAGGTGAGGGTTTGTGTATGATTAAGTATTTAGTGAGGCTAGTTCATGATGATATAGACAATTAGATTAATATCTCAATAAGCATGACATCAAACAAACTTAATGAGAAATTTGAAGGTTTATTCATAGCCGGTTGTCTATATTCCACATAGCAGGTTATACAGGAGTCATGCTGCTCAGTACCTGAGTGGAGATTGGCCAGCCCGTATACACGCAGTTTCATTAAGAACAGGGTAATTTTTGTACCTCAAAAATTAGACCAATATGCTGTTTTGGGAGGTTTGTGCAATGTTTCAATGAAGTGGGTTTTGTCTGCAGAACGGGTGCACTTCCTTCACATTGCCAAAGTTCTGAGATGCTTTCATTGAGAGAGTGAGTTCCAGCTGAGTGACCATGCTCAGGTAGCTGGGACGAACCTTGACTGGGGCATTGAAATATTTAAATGCCCTTTCCTCTAAGAAAGCCAAGAAGAATTTGATGGTAATAAAAGTTCATCAAGCAGAAAGGTGGTTACCTTTTAGATTTAATCGTTTGTTCTTCTTGGGGATGTGAATAAATGAAGTTTCTTGTGTGAAGTTTTGATAGTGAAGGCTTTTAAAGGGACAGTTCACCATGGAATTAAGTTGTTTCAATTAAAGCAGACACATGAAAGAGAAATCCTAGTGAAGGTGTAATGAAAACCCATTAAAGGACAACAGTTATGATCTTTTAAAGTTTTGATTTTGTGACATCAAATTGGGGTGCTCTCCCATATGTTGTGTACAATTTTTTTTGGTAGAAAAAGTCATTTTTTTTTCCAAAAAGATACGCATCCTTTTGCCTGTGCATTTGATTGATTATTAGAAACACATTTTTATACACATACCTCTGAAAAATATTTATTCCACTGTCAAAAACAAAAAGAGCAATTGGAATTATTTTGTATACAAGATATGAGAGAGCACCTTGCACGTGACGTCACAAAATTGAAATTTCAGAATATCTTTCTTATCCTTTGACGGATTTTTGTCCAACATTCAGTATTATAATACTTTCATAGTTTCATGTTTTTGTTTTGATTGAAACCAACATATCTTCAAGGTGAATTATCCCTTAAAAGATTTCTTTGACAGCTATTCCAAATTCAAAGGCATTATAACTTCGGGAAATACATGAAAATGATCAAATGTTGAAGGTTAAACCTTTGTGAAGTAAAAGCTTGGCAAGAAGAACTGTCAAAAGTAAAACTCTGGTCAATTAAACAAGAGCTGGGGAGTAATAATCTACTTACAAGCAGTAGAGCCTCAAGAAGTAAAATATAAAGGAATGTACTTGTAAGAAATAACACCTTCGGAAGTTCAATTTCACGAATCATAACTTTCAGAAATATAACTGTAAGAAGAAACACTGCAAGAAGTACAAATCAAAAAAGTGAAAGTTTTTGAAGTAAACTTTAAGAAGTATAACTATAAGAAGTAAATTTATGGAAACTGTGAGAAGCTAAATAATACCTTGGTATGTAAAATTTCAGGAAGTAAATCTTCTGGATATTTCTGCTGGGGTAGACGGCTAGACGCAGCTTCTGTGTATTTGTGATGTGACTGAGTGATGTGGTCCGGTCTAGACTTCCTGTCAGCTCAGTGCCAAGAGCAACAACTTGAAGCCAACATGACAGAATCAAAATACTGAGCTGGTTTTATTTTGAGGTTCCCTATATATACACATGCTCCATCCCTAACAGGTCTCGGTTCATTTTCTCCCCAGTCCCAGTTGCATTATAGTAATTGTCATGTCATATTTTGGTATATATTACCTGTAGTAGACAAAGGAGATATGGATACCAGTACATATTTTATTATATATCATGGTAGAATGGTTGCGCTGTGAGGATGTGTCCCATCATGTTTGCCACTACCGCACATTCCATTTCATATGGATAGAATATGTAACATACAAGTATGTGTGGTGGAGATAGAGAGAGAGAGAGAGACAGAGAGAGACAGAGAGAGAGAGAGAGAGGGGGGGGGGGAGAGGAGAGAGAGAGAGAGAGAGAGAGAGAGAGAGAGAGATACAGACAGACGGACAGACAGACAGACATAAAGACAGCAATTGAGAATAGATATATGATAGGGGTGGGTGTATGTAAACCAATTAGATTAATTGTGTTTTAAAAGTCTACCAAAATTTTAATTAGTTCACACTGTACTTACAACCAAAGTTTTAATATCCTCAATTTTTTTATTGTTCATGTGTGTAGGAAATGAAATGACATATAGTATGAAATGCTGAGGTCAACATCAAAGCGTCACAGTTCAACACTTGCATTTGATTTGATCTCGGTCTCTGTTGCAGCTGCACTCAAAAAGTCCCTCAAAGCATCACCCCCTTTCTTCGTTATGCAAACTCTAGGCCAGGTCAATATCTCTTGGGTACATTTCAAGCGAGAGGTTGATTTACCTTCTCTTGTCTAATTGTTTGTCCGGGAATGATTGAAATTTGCCTGTAATTATTGACTTTACACAGCTAACAAGGTCCTTTGTATCCAATTCAAACATTTTGCTTTAA
>OZ022586.1:7291705-7351705 GCA_963669155.1 Arbacia lixula
CTTCCCTCTCTTTCTCTCTCTCTCTCTTTCTCTTTCTCTTTCTCTTTCTCTTTCTCTCTCCCTCTCTCTCTCTCTCTCTCTCGTTCTCTCTTTCTTTCTCACATTATATGTCAAACCGAACAACCATTGTCCAAGCCCAATTCCCTGCCACTTTCAATGTAATAGTGTAAAATTCAACTTATTTTTACAGCTTCTCAGGACTGTAACAATTCCAACTCATTTGTTTTTAGGTCATATTAGGGGTTAATTTTACCCTCATTCACCCATCCCAACTGAGAAAATAAATTGTATCGCTTGCCGCCATTTGAGCTGAGTAAAACAGCAATGCAATCTCCATGAGCGAATGTATGTGTGTGTAACTGATGATGGTTGAAAGATGCAATGCTATTCACTTTGAAGTTCATAACCAAAGAAAATATGTGGAGCTGTTCACATTGGAAGTGAAATAATGACTGTTCTGAACAATGTGGACAGGATATTGAGTATTATTTGCCATGCTTCCAATTGTTTTTGGACCAATGTGGAATGCTGTAAACTTCATTCGCATGTTGAACATAATTATGCCACATTTATTTTGTTGAGGACTCCAGCAAGATGGAAATTCTAAAATGAAATGTACCTGAAAAACTGAGAAAGAAATTGTTGTATTGTGTGTAAATAAATAAGAGATCTTTAACAGGCCCCATCAAGTTTACCCATGAGCCTAAATGCTGAAGTTATAGAGGTAGTCACAAATCTTCTGGACTTGAGATTGTCCATAAATGTCATTTAAAATATATCTGCAAGAGGTGATGTAGCCTTGAGCAAATGCGTTTGATATGTTGAATGTTTAAACCACAAGTTTGAACTTAATGGCTTCTTAAATGATATGGCACACTACATCTGTCCTTTTTATGTTGTCTATGTTCTGTAAAGAAGGAAATGAGAAAGAAACAGAGGGGAAGAGGGAGAGATAGAGATAGAGAGAGACATTTGCGGCAATTTTGCTCATGCATTACCGATAGCTGCATATATGAATGGGACTCACTCAGATAATGAGGTATTTGCTTCCTCCTTTTTTTAGCTTATTTTGTGGCTGTTATGCGGATTGAGACCTATTAATAATACCAAAATATTGTAGTAAGCGAATCTTTTAAACTGCATTCGCAAAATAGCCCTAAATGTTGTGCTGTGTGCATCGCGCTCTGGCATGTGGTTTGCTAATCGAACCACTTCTATGGAGTAGCCGAAAATGTCACCAGTGTGTGTTTGCTTTAGCTTGGGATGTGGAGAAAATCCAGCTATCCAAAACACTGTAATATTACAGCTTTTTGGGTGTATATGAATAGTTCTTTGAGAGGCTCGCTGGAAACTCTTATTAATGTGCAGCAGTAATTATGTTATTTTCACGATTATAGTATGTGAATGGGGCTAAAGGAGCAGAAGGGGACGCAGGAACAGAGACGGGGGTGGAGATTGCTTTTGATACCAAGCTGATTCTATCTAAAACACCGTAATATTACAGCCTTTTCAGTGTATATATATGAAAATTGCTTTAGAGGCTCGCCGGAAACTCTCACTGATGTGCATCGGTAATAACAATAGTATTTTCATGATTATGGTATGTGAACGGGGATAAAGGAGCAGAAGGGGAAGCAGGAACAGAGACGGTGGGGGATGGGGGGTGGGGAGGGGGGGTGGAGGAGATTGCTTTTGATACCAAGCTGATTCCATCATACCATCCCTGGGATGAGACTATCCTATTGATGTGTCTTCTTCTGAGGGCAGGCAGGGGGGGGGGGGGGGGTGGTGGAGATTGCTTTTGATACCAAGCTGATTCCATCATACCATCCCTGGGATGAGACTATCCTAATGATGTGTCTTCTTCGGATGGAAGGCAGGGAGAAGAAGATGGATCTTGTTGTGACCTCATCCTGGCCCTTCCGCTCTCAACATCATCAATCACCCTCCAGATGGGTGGTCCTTCCCCCTCCCCCCCTCTTTTTCTTCTTCCTCCTCATATTTCATCCCTCATTTTTGTCTTCCACCTTTATCTGCATCCTTGGTTTTAATCCATTGTGTGCTCATCACCCTTTATCACTGGCATCTTCGTTATTATTGTCATTACCTTGTGGTGCTGTAAATAAGATCACCATCATCACTACAACCACAACCGTCAATATTTTAAGTACTATCAACACCTTTAGCACCATCCCCTCCTTATCATGTGTGTTATTACCACCACAACTGCTACCAATAACTCTATCACCAGCATACTTAGCACCTTTATTCTCATCATCCTGTTAATTAGCTCACAACTCCCACTACACTAACACCATTACCACCACTTATTCCATCACCACCGACACAGACACCGACTCCGACACTGACACAGACGCCGACTTTAACACCGACTTTTTTTTTTACAAGCAATCAAATCACTGTATGGACTTGATTGTTCATAAAAGGATCATGGTTTGTCTAATATGGAGGGCTGATTTACACGTTGGTCATGAATGTGTATCTTGGAGCCTGTTAAACTTAAGTACTGTACAGAGTATTCAGGACAAAGTATTCCTGCTTCACCATATTATGTCATTAATGCTTAATATACTAGATTGCTATACACGTCGCCTAAACTCATCTCTCTCTTTCCTTGTTCCACACAGGTCTCTTCCCGCACATATTCAACCTGGCCACAAGAGGGCGCATATCCGTGAATGCAACCTGCGGCGAGCGCGGCCCGGAGACGTACTGCAAACTGGTGGAACACGTACCCAACGAGTCCTCAGATTACCCACAATGCCGATTATGCAACGCCCGCAGTGCGTCGGAGGGCCAGCGGCATTCCATCTGGAATGCTATCGATGGGAGAGAGAGCTGGTGGCAGAGCCCGAGTATAGCAAATGGGATGCAGTACCACTGGGTCACTATCACTTTGGATCTTGGACAGGTAGGCATGAAAAGATGAGAGAGATGCGATGGAGAGACGGAGTCGGAGAGAGAGAGAGAGAGAGAGAGCAAGAGTGCCCAAGTATCGCAAACGGGATGCAGTACCACTGGGTCACTATCACATTGGATCTTGGACAGGTAGGCATGAAAAGATGAGAGAGATGCAATGGAGAGATGGAGTCAGAGGGCGTGTTTATCATCTTTTCAGAATTTGAAACGCGTTTCCAAAGGCTTTGACGAACATGTTTCCAAAGGCCTTTATGAACGCGTTTCAAAAAAATATGCGTTTATCAACTCAGTCGCCCAAGTTTACTTGGCGTGGCGCGTATGTCTTCAGAAGTCGGAAACACATGCTTTAAAGTCGTTTCAAAACAGCTTTGCGTTTATCTCGCTTCTCTAAATGCGTTTCTGGCTCAAACGCGTCCAGGATCACATTGGATCCTGGACAGGTAGGTCTGATGAAATGAATGAGATATTAATGTGAGAGATGGTGTCAGAGAAAGAAACAGGGAGAGTTAGAGGGAGAGAGAGAGAGAGGGAGAGAGAGAGAGAGAGAGAGAGAGAGAGAGAGAGAGAGAGAGAGAGAGAGAGAGAGAGAGATGGGAGAGATTCCAAGCTTTGTGAACGGAATGCAGGAACTACTGGGTCACTTACAACATTGGAACTTGAACAGGTAGGTTTTTGTAAGATGAGAGAGGTATTGATGGAGGGAAATGAGAGCGTCAGAGAAAGAGAGAGAAAGAGAGGGAGAGAGAAAGAGAGAGGGGAGAGATAGGGAGAAAGGGAGAGGGAGAGAGAGAGAAAGAGAGAGCAAGCGAGAGAAAGCGAGAGAAAGAGAGAGGGGTGGGGGAGTGTGAAAGGAGAGAGGGGGAGGAAAAATATGCAAGATCAAGGGAACCTCTCTCTCTAAGTGTAAAATGTTGTTGTCCCATTGATATGTTTTGCGCTCAAGAGTGACATATTATATCATCGGTCAATTTCACACAACCTATAAGGTACGAGGTCAAAAGAGATACAGATAAAACAGATAAGTAGGAGCGTACAAGGTTATTTTTTTGAAAGAAGTGTATCAAGAGACTCACAAAATATCAACATCAGTGTTGAAAGAATGTTGTGACTTTCTGGGGCTATTTATGACCATAAATGCAGCTATTGTTTGATTATCTAAGTGTCATCTTCACCTCTTGAAGTATTTGGGTGGTGTTGATATAAATGATTTTATCTTGGAGCGAAGTTGTATGTGTTTGTTATTTTATTCCCATAAGTGGACTCATCGTTTTATTATCTCTGAGTTTTATCTTCTCCTCTTCAAGAATGTGGGTGGTGTTAACATTTTTGCCTCCATCATGTAGTAAAAAGGTTTTTATTTAGATTACTAATATCTCACTGTATCTATCTGTCTTTCTGACAGTCTGATAGCTTGTAACATTTCTGAAATAAGTAACATAATATATTTTCTTCCTCGGTTGTGCTTATAGAAGTATAAGTTATTTTCTCACACCTGAGAGATGGTTGAAGAAACTTGAATACCATGACAACAAATAAGAGTGGAATTTAAAGACAGAGTAACCCATATGCAAAGGTCGTGAAACTTAAAGACAGCCCGTCCCTTTCTCAGATCACCACAGAAACATCAAAACATTGGCAAAACATATAGAAAAGTGTTAGCAAGCTGTATATTCATAATTTGAAACTGATACATAGTGTAAAATTCAAATAATGCACATAAACAACGTTTGATTTATAGTCTTTAACTCAGGCTCTTAGCAGTTTGTGTTGAAATATCTGCTTTATTGATTAATCTGTTTATTAAATTATGAAACGCATTACGAAAAAAAAATTGTAATGTAGAAGGAATCATTTCCAAAGTTTGGTAATTACTCATAAAATTAGGATTTCACACATGCATAATAACCACATAGATAATGTAACAAAGACTAATACTTTTTTTGTAGTACGAAAAAAGTCGGTTTGAAATTTAACAGCTGAAATTTTTACATACACAGAAAGCTTCAACATGCTATATTCTTAGAAATGGTCTTGAATCACACTTTCTTCAATTTACGATCGTGATAGACGATTTCGAATTTTAAGCTTGCAAAAGGGACGGACAATCTTTAAAAGGAATTAGTAGCATACCCTAACAATAATGTGTATGAAATCTTGCAGTCATAGCTTCGCGTGCATTTTGAGGAAAAGCTATTGATATTGACGTTTGAAACCTAGGGACCATAGTCTACATTCACAATCGTACTGCCCCTGTCAGTGTGTGATTGGCCGGGCACTGCGGGCATGCTCCCATTGAATGCATTCACTGTGGTGTAGACCGTAACACACAGTGGTCTACGGTCTCCAGGCTATAGGTTTCGGACGACCAGCCCAAAACCTCCTCAAAATCTAGCAATTGCTATAATTTCGCTTAAAATCAGTCTCCAGTCCTATTATTGGGAGGGGGGTTCTGATAGAGCATCTTCTTCAAGTTTCCTTTTTTTTTTACCAAATGTTATTTTGTTGACCTGGAAAATGGGCATCCTGTTTGTAAACAGGGAGAGAGAGAGAGAGAGAGAGAGAGAGAGAGAGAGAGAGAGAGAAAGAGAGAGAGAGAGAGAAAGATAGAGAGAGAGAGGGAGAATGATAGAGAGAGAGAGAGAGAGAGAGAGAGAGAAAGATAGATAGAGAGAGAGGGAGAATGATAGAGAGAGAGAGGGAGAATGATAGAGAGAGAGAGAAAGAGAGAGAGAGAGAAAGATAGATAGAGAGAGAGGGAGAATGATAGAGAGAGAGAGAGAGAGAGAAAGAGAGAGAGAGAGAGGTTGAGAGGAAGATTTGAGCATGGTCAGGAATACAGGATGAAGTGGGAACCAAAGAGACATTGAAGAGGATATAGTAAAGGGGGGGAAAGGAGGAGGATCGGTGGGAGGTGGGGAGGTAGAAGGTAGTGTGGAGGAGAAGAAGAAGAAGAAGAGGAGAAAGGGAAAGGAAGAGAAGGAGGAAAGAAGATGAAGGAAATGGAAATGAAGCATAGAGGAAGCTGTTGTCAAGAAGGAGAAAAAAAACACAAAATAGAAGTAGAAGAATACAACAAGGAGAAGGATTTGAGATGAAGAAAGCTCAAGTTGAAGAATGCAAGAAGGAAAAGGATGAGAGATAAAGAAAAATATGTTTTAAGGAAGAATGATGAAGGAAAGATTTCCTAGTAAACTGACAGCACAACAAGAAAAGTGACTCACTGTACAATTCAACGAAATGACACTCCTCAATTTACAAGATATGAGGCGTGGCATAAAAAAGTCAAATTGATTTAAACTCCATGTTGATATTTCATCACTCGGCTATGCCTGCAATTCCATCACTTCTGAACGGAGATGAACCGTCCGTTTTCTTTTCATCAAATTCTACGATTCCCAGCTTCCATTTCCCACATACCTCTCCCTCCCGGTCCTTATCTCGTTTCCATCTTCCTTGGCGTGACACGTTCAAGTTGCGTATCACCCACGATCATCGAGTGAAAGCTGTCATTTTGGGTTGAAACATTAGAATTTACCAATTCTTGCAGGCTCGTGAGTGACATTTTCCATGCCGTGGTTTAGTGGTTAAGCAGGAGCTGTGGGCTGTATGTGAAGTATTGTTTTGTCTTTGTTTTTCCTAATTATTCTGAGATAGCATACTGTACTTATTGATTAAAAAAAGAATTGTTAAAAGTTGATTGTTTGGCCCCATCTTAAATTATAAGTTGGAATTTGTTTAGTATCTTTGATAGGGAACATATTTCAACAGATTAAGAGAGTGAGTGGGTGCACGAGATACAGTGAGAGAGAGAAAGAAACAGAGACACACTCAGAAGAGGGGTTGCCCTGGGCAGAGAGGAGAAAGAGAGAGAGAGAGAGAGAGAGAGAGAGAGAGAGAGAGAGAGAGAGAGAAAGAGGGAGGGAGAGAGAAAGAGTGGAAGAGACAGAAAGAGATATATATGTATAGATAGAGGGAGAGAGAGAGAGGGGATGAACAAGGAGAGAGAGAGAGAGAGAGAGAGAGAGAGAGAAAGGGAGAGAGAAAGAGGAATAGAAAGAAAGAGAGATATATATATAGAGAGAGAGAGAGAGAAAAAGGGATGAACAAGGAGAGAGAGAGAAAGAGAGAGACGGACAAAGAGATAAACAAACAGGAAAAAAGACAGAATGCCCTGGGGAGATAGAAGGGAAAGAGAGAGAGAGAGAGAGAGAAAGATTGAGAGAAAGAAAGAGACAAAGAGACAAATAGACAAACAGAGAGAGAGAGAGAGAGAGAGAGTGTGAGAGAGAGAGAGAGAGAGAGAGGGTGAGAGAGAGAGAGAGAGAGAGAGAGAGAGAGAGAGAGAGAGGGAGACATCTTAAGAAAGCACCTAGTCTTGTGGTTACAGCCTCCAGGCTGTATTGTGTAGGACATTTTTATCGGGGTTATCAAAATCAAACTCCACCAAGAAGTCAAGATTTTGCTACCTCCTACTTGCTTCAAGCCTGTGATTATTGCTCCTAAATAGGACACATAAATATTACCGTTGCGCAGACATCATAACAAGTTATCTAGGGGTAGGTATTAAAGAATGAGGAGAGATATCATACATGTGGTTAACAAGTACTGTACACTTACAGGTAAATGTACTTCCAGAACTTAAAGTTGTTTACTAAAAATATATTTGTATATTTTAAATGTAAGACTTGTCATATTTATACCATCTCTGTAAGACTTTTATAGTTTCATATTCTTTGCTTTTATGAAAGTAAAAGTAAAAGTGAAAGTATCTCAATTAATTGTACATTTCTTGGCAATAATATATGTTTTAAGGTTATTTCATTTAAATTGTTGAAATGGGTTTCTGTATTTAGTAAGTGAAACTAGTATTACATGCTATGAAAGTCAATGATATAATATAAAAGTAATATATGGTTTATATTCCACAAAGTTGTCTCTACTAACAAGCTATGATACTAAATCAAATTGAATTAAAGTCAAATGGTTATGCACATGTACCAGTTTTACCAGTTGTGTTTCAGTTTATAGTGTACTGCTTCCAGACCTGTTTATAACAGCATTTGGCTTAAAAAATGTCCATGGGCATGGAAGTTAGTCTATTCCCTTGATGTGGTTGGTAATGCCGTATGGCCATATGGCTATACATTGTCATGGTTACTCCAAATATGCTGAAAAAATGGCTTGAAAACATGAGAGACAGATGGTGGAATGCAGATTAAATCTGCCTCCCCTAATAAATCATTAAAGTCATAAATTGTCCTTTAGATTTGCTCTTTTATCAATTGTTGCAAGGAGAAAAGAAATTGGGTTTCAGAAGTTTGTTTCTTTGCAGTCCATATGGTCAGGGTTTTTTCCCCAAGAGTAAGGTTTGGGAAAAGCATGTGGGTACTTCTGTTGATTTGTATGGGAGGAGATTTTGATGAATTGTTTCCTTTGTCGTATCAATTTTAGCAACATATGTCGGATTTGGCCTTGAAAAATGTGTCTGCACCATTCGATTCCAAATCTCTGTAATGGTATTTATCTGTTTCTCTTAAGAAACATTTGTATGATATCTTTTCTCAAAGAGTACGTTAACAGGGAAAAAATTAATCATTTTTTTTATGCGGGGGGGGGGGGGGCTATTTTGGAGCATATTGGCCAATATCATGCAGCAGGCAAGGAATACTCCCCAAGGAATGGAGATGGTGCACATATACATTCTTGATATGTTCTTGTATCAAGAGACCACAGGTGCCATATTCATGAAACCTTACATAGCCTAGCTAGCTGCTAAAGTGCTTTCAGCTGCATGCATTTTTAGTAATTAACTAGACTAGTTCATGAATACAGCCCCAGGGCTCTAATTGTAACATTCCTCTTGATTCAGTCTCTGGACTGCCAAATGGGGAAGACTGTCATCAACATGTTAAAGAAGAAGAAGAAGTAAGGATAACCTTGGATTTAATTGTTTTTCTTTGCCCTTGTGCAGCCAAACAATACATGTCGACTGCCAGAAGAGTCAGTCTCATATTATGAAACAATATTTTTGGACAGAGAGCGTTAAACCTGAAGAGTGGTAAGGGAAGGGAAGAGAGAAGACTGCAGGCATGTGTGTTCTCCTACCAGATCGAAAGTGAGTTTTGTTATTCCTGTGTAGCTATCTGTTTGATTTACTCGGGGCAGTTATTACAGAGTAACCCTATATGATTCTATCAGATGGTAAAGTGATACACGATTGCTAGCTGGTGTGTGAATGAGATGATTCTTTTAAACAGAGTTGTGGTCATACTTGAGAAATAATCATGATTAGCCTAGTTTTTTAGGATAAGTAGGGACTGATTTCAGGATTTCCACCCTCAAACTAGTTTTGTTCCTACATATGATGACTAATTCGACCAAGGGAATTGGGTACACAATCAATATAGCGTGAATGATTCACATCTTCGAACCAGTCTTTGAATGAAACAACTTTTGATAAATTGATTGATTCATTAATGGATGAATAAATGCATGATATCATTCATAAAAAGCCTTCAATATTTTTCATATAAATATATCATTAATACATACCAGTTGAAAAAGTACAAAATTGTTTGTTTATATTATACTTTTCTGATAGTTTTGAAGGAATTGCTCTATCCTTAGATTTGTAGAGTGAGAGTTAGATGGAATAAGAGCCAAGAGGGAGGGTGCAATCTCCATGGTGCTGTAAGCAACACCAGTGATACCAACAACTGGAACCAGGAGGATGCGTGTGGGCTGTCATGTCTCTGTCATGCTCTTATTATCATCTTTCACCCCTTCTTCCTCCCTCTCCTCCTGCTTCTGCTCCTCGTCCTGCTCCTCTTCTTCTTTTTCTTCTTCCTCCCCTTCCTTTTCCTTTTCCTCTTCCTCTTCCTCCTCCTCTTCCTCCTCCTCTTCGTCCTCTTCTTCGTCCTCCTCCTCTTCCTCCCCTTCCTCTTCCATCTCCTGCTCCTCCTACTCGTGCTCCTGCTCCTGCTCCTGCTCCTGCTCCTCCTTCTCCTTCTCCTCCTCTTCCTCCTTCTCCTTCTTTTTCTCCACCTCCTCCTCTTCCTCTTCCTCCTGCTGCTCCTGCTGCTCCTGCTGCTCCTGCTGCTCCTGTTGCTCCTTCTTTTCCTCCTCGTCATCCACCTCTTCTTCTACCTGCTCCTCTTCTTCATCTTCTTCCTCCTTCTTTTCCTCCTCTTTCTCCCCCTTCTTCCTCCCCCTTCTTCCTCTCCCTCTTCTTCCTCTCCCTCTTCTTCCTCTCCCTCTCCCTCACCTTTTTCCTCCTCTTCCCCCTCCTTCTTCTCCTATTTCTCTTCCTTTTCCTTCTTCATCCTCCTCCTCCTCCTCCTCCTCCTCCTCCTCCTCCTCCTTCTCCACCTCTTCCTCCTCCTCCTCCTCCTCCTCCTCTTCCTCCCCCTCCTCCTCCTCCTCCTCCTCCTCCTCCTCCTCCTCCTCCTCCACCTCCTCCTCCTCCTCCTCCTCCTCCTCCTCCTCCTCCTCCACCTCCTCCTCCTCCTCCTCCTCCACCTCTCCCTCTTCCTCTTCCTCCTCCTCCTCCTCCTCCTCCTCCTCCTCCTCTTCCCCCTTGTCCTCCTCCTCCTCCTCCTCCTCTTCCTCCTCTTCCTCCTCTTCCTCCTCTTCCTCCTCTTCCTCCTCTTCCTCCTCTTCCTCCTCCTCCACCTCCTCCTCCTCCTCCTCCTCCTCCTCCTCCTCCTCTTCCTCCTCCACCTCCTCCTCCTCCTCCTCCTCCACCTCTTCCTCTTCCTCTTCCTCTTCCTCCTCCTCCTCCTCCTCCTCCTCCTCCTCCTCCTCCTCTTCCTCCTCTTCCTCCTCTTCCTCCTCTTCCTCCTCTTCCTCCTCTTCCCCCTTGTCCTCCTCCTCCTCCTCCTCTTCCTCCTCCTCCTCCTCCTCCTCCTCTTCCTCCTCTTCCTCCTCTTCCTCCTCTTCCTCCTCTTCCTCCTCTTCCTCCTCCATTCCCTTCCTCTTCCTTTTTTTCACTCAGATACTGACCACTGTGACTTTTGCTTAATCTACCGTCTATTCAATAGATGACAGGCTATGAATAAACTTCACATTCTTTATATGAGGCGCAAGTAAACCACATCCCTCTGGTGTCCACAATTCCATGGCAAATTTTGACATCCAAACAGGACCAAAATTCAAGAAGCCACAAAATCTATTTGTGAGCAATGGATAATATCAAACACTGATGGCTTACAACAAAAATCTTCCAATACATCTGTAACTTTGAACTTCCGAAAAGCTTACAAACCTCTACGAATTAAAGAAAGAAATGAAAATCACTGTCAGTTATAACTACTAGCATTATTTAGCAGGGTCTTTGACCTATCAAGTCACACAACCAATGTATCAATTCTCCCCTTCATCAAAATTCAATTTTTCCCCCACACTCATTGACCTACGACCTACCCAAATCTTATTCAAATTCTTATCTCGCCTGCCCCTTCCCTTTCTGTCATCGGTCTCCTGTGAGTGACGTCTCCTTTCTCTGTCTCGTCCTGTTGCTAGCCTGCCCTCCAGGATTTTCGGCATTTATGAAATAAACTCTTCAATAAATGGGTCTGGCTGGAGCAGACTAATCATTCTCAATTTCTTCTTCAGCTGCTCCCCCAAGAGACGTAATGAGAGTGATACTGTTACTAGTCTTAGACTAAAAGACCCAATTTTTATAGTGTGAATCACAAATGTCCGTCAGCCTTGAAATTAGGCAACTCTCTTGCCCGATTTGTTAGATTTTTGTTTGAAAAGAAAACATTAAGGTGGGTTAAGGATGCCTGGGAGATGTGGAAGTGAGCGAGCTGCCCTTTTGTAATTGTTACAAATGAAGGGGGGAAATTGATGCCCTTATAGCATGCTTACAGTGATGCGTGAGTGAGAAAGTGGAGTAGATTAAAATCACCCCCTCAAGCTTTGGGGTGTGGAGAATAGATGAGGTCATTGACATCAGAGAGAGAGAGAGAGAGAGAGAGAGAGAGAGAGAGAGAGAAAGAAAGGAAGGAAGAGAAAGACAGGGGGAGGGAGAAAGGAGGGGCAGGGGAGGGCGTGAGGAAGGTTGGGGGAGGAGAGAGAGAGAGATGACATGATAGAGTAATAGAGAGGTGAAGGAGGAAAGAGAGAGTGACAGAAAGAGAGAGGGTGGTGGAGGTGTTGGGAGTTGTAGATTGAGATTGGAAAGGGTAGAGAGAGAGAGAGAGAGAGAGAAACAGGTGCACAGTTGAGGGAGGGGCAGAATGAGATGGAGATTAGAGTGAGAGATAGGGAAATCATGGTTATACAATTAATGAAGTCCACAAAGAATTATTGCAAAATCATTCATTCACATGAGTGTGAGTCACAGTTATTAATCAGTTTTCTTCATTTATATTTTCAAATGATTAGTACTTTCGTTGACCAGTCCATGCATATTTTTTAAACAGCAATCTGTCAAAAGCTACTTCCACAAGTAAGCATCAAACAAAAGATCCTTCCTTTCTGGGGAACAAAATTACCTTTCCCTGTCTTTTCTCTACATTTCATTTTGGAACTACCATCAGAAGGCCTAGAGTATTATGACATTTGATTCTTTGAATCATGAGTCATCACTCTTTATTTCTTCTTTCTCTTCCAATCCCTCTCCATGATTAGAAAGAGATAGAAACTGTAGTTCATAATGCGGGGTTTCTATTCTCACCGGATCCACCTCCTGCTCCTCCTATCCATTTTTCTCTCTTGTGCCGGCCTAACCTTTATGCCTCCCTGTCAGAACTTTGACAACTTCATAAATAAAGAGGAACATCCCCCATTCATCCGTCAAATCGTTAAACCTGCGCTTACAGAAATGACCCATTCTGACTTTGGTTTCTTTTGTGAATCCCAGAGAGTGTTGGAATGTTTCTTGTACTCAGTAGCCCAGTTCATATACACCGCCTATCCGCGTAAAAGGTGCAACATTTGCGGCAATTTTGCCGATGCATTACCGATAGCTGCGTATATGAACGGGAATCACTCAATGATGCGGTATTTGCTTCCTCCTTTTTGCGCTTATTTTGCGGCTTTTTCGCGGATCGAGACCTAGTAATAATACCGCAACATTGCGGTAAGCAAATCTTATAAACTGTGTCCACAAAATAGGCGTAAATGTTGCGCCTTTTGCATCGCGCTCTGGCATGTGGGTCGCTAATCCTACTCGTAATCCTAGCTCATATGGCTGATCGGAACATGTCACCATTGGTTTGAAGAGAGTCCAGCTGTCCAAAACACTGCAACAGCTAGTGAGAAATTGTCTGAACTTCTTTAACGGCGGTTTAGTTCAGTATTGAAAATATAATCAAGTTGCTATTAATTCAAATCCAGATTCAAGCCTTATGTCATGTTTTTGCAGGGATAGGTGAAGCAATTACCTGTTCCTCTTTTCTTTGGTATCATGTTCTCAACATGTTTATTCCCGTCCCCTCTACAGATAACATCTTTATTTGCCAGACAAACAGCTGCATTACATGATTTATGTGTGTTACGAGTTCAACAATTCAACAATTGCACATTGTTGTTAATAGTTTTTGAATTACCCCAATCCTAGTGCATAATGTGACCTCTATGTTTTTCTTATGAACCAACTACAGAAGTTTATAGTTCCATTAAAGATTATGATTACTGAGTTTGAAATCATAAAGTGAGTTTACAGTACAAGCGCCCATATCACCAAGAGGAACGATTGATTCATAATTGAGCATGCGATTAATGTCCAGGGTAAAATCCTATCACAGAAATATTGATAATAGCCGTAATTTGCAATTCCGCAAAATAGCTGTCAATGTTGCAGCTTGTGCATCATGCTCTAGCATGTGATTTCTTAATTGCAATGCTCGTATGTCTTATATGCTTTTCACACTGGCAAAAATTAGCCCCGTACTATCCTTAGCCCCGTACTATCCCTAGCCCCGTACTATTTTTTGAAGCTTTTCACACTGGCATTTCTTAGCCCCGTACTATTTCTTAAACCCGACTAGCTTTTCACACTGTTCTCACTCGAAATCGTTAGCCCCGGACTTTCTCGACAGCTTATGAATATTTATGAGTGTACGTCTTGCACATCGGCTCTTTACCACTCCGCATCAAGGTCACTCGCCCGTCGGGCCATATCTGATTGGTCTCGGCGTTTCGGCCTTGAGAGCTGACATCGCATTTCCTTAGCCCCGTACTATTTTTCGTTTCTGTTCACATTGGCGCTCTAAGCCCCGGACTATTCGGCTTGGCCCTGCAATTGCGGTGTTAGCCCTGCTTTTTTGCAGGGCCAAATAATCCCGGATTATTGGTGGGGCTAGCCTACTTTGGTAAAAACCAATGTGAACAGAAAGTGGTCTAAGCTTAGCCCCGTACTATAGGTGGGGCTAAGGCCCCCCCTTAGCCCCACCTATAGTACGGGGCTAAGGAAATTTTTGCCAGTGTGAAAAGCATAAGAGGGGAACATGTCATCATAGCGTGTGTGCTCTTCCTGGGATGTGGGGAGAGTCCACAATATCCAAAAGACCGCAACATTATAACTTTTTCTGTGTATAAAAGCAATGTTTTAACAGTTTTGGAAACTTGCTAACGATGTGCATCGGCTACATAGAGCGGTCTATGTACGAACGGGTTTTTGTGATACAGGGCTCAGGTGTGTGTTTGTATGGTGGACTATATGGGGCAAATTAAGAGTGACTTTGTGGCCAGCTGTGATGGTTAGCCCCTCCAGGGCAAGCTGTACCACTCGCTTGAACCTTAACACCTTTCCCATGGGTAACCCCACCCCCCCACCCCCCCTTATCCTTTTCAAAAGCTCTGTCCACACAGAAACAGTTTTCAGAGCTACCTCTTTTAAAGGCTTTCATGCAACGATTCTGTGGGGAGACGTCACTATTTAGCTGCTACGCATACTTGCAATCTTAACGCACATATGCGGCATGCAGCAAAATGGCTAGCCACGAAGGTTTAGATTCAGTATGGATCGTGCATTCTAACCAGGCGGGTAAATGCGTAAGTGCCCGAGAAACAATACACATAGGTAAGTGTGCGTTATGCACGGAACGCACGGCGTACGCAATATGGCAGCGCGCTAGGAATATAGCCTGCGTCCGACGCGTGAAAGCCTTTAATGTGACAATGTTCACAGTTCTCCACATGTAGCAATGCTTAAAGGAAGGATAGCCCCTTTTGCTCGTCAAGAAAATAAACCTCTGAAAATGGACGGAAAAATGTCCGTATAAGAACTTCCCTCACAATATTGGAACTGAAAACTGGCTTTAATTGTAATTAAATTGAGCGTTAGATTTTGAGTTTAGTTTTAACATGGTCATCCACAACTCAGGGGTTCTTTGAAGGCTAAAGACCCGGGCCCTGTTGCATGAAACTTACCATTAATGGTAACTCTGCCATCAATGGTAACTACCATGGTAACATCGCTCGATAGCCAATCAAGATCAAGCTTTCCATAGAATTCGCCATTGATAACAGATTTTGAGAGTTACCATCAATGGTAAGTTTTATGCAACAGGGCCCTGGGACTGCAATACCGCACATCACTGCCCTTCGCACCGCAGTGAAGCGTTGAGGCGAGCTGACCCCTGCTGACCAATGCATTGGCCTGGTACCATGGTTGCTAAGAAACAGGAGGTTGCAAATGTAAACAAGCATAGTTTTTTGTTATTTCTGAAAAGGTTCAACAAGCTCTGACTGTGAAATTGTATACACATGATAGTTAGAGTTTACTGCTAATTCCTGCTGAGTTTCATGACTTTTGCACATGGGATACCCCATCTTTAACACTCCTCCTTCGGGAAGCCCCCATTCAAAAAAAAAAAAATAAATATTTACACGGGAGCAGTTTGCTGAGCTACCTCTCACACATGTGATACATTTTGCACAAATTGCACTATTTTCAAGCCTGGACCCCATTGCATAAAACTTACCATTAATGGTAACTCTGCCATCAATGGTAACTTTTGTGGAAACTTTGAATTTGATTGGCTGTCGAGTGGTATTACCATGGTAGTTACTGTTGATCACAGAGTTACCATTAATTGTAAGTTTTATGCAACGGGGCCCTGGATGGCCCACCACATGTAGAGTGGAGTCTTCGTGTGAATGGTCCTATGGGTTACCAACATGTAGAGTGGCAGCGGGAGTCTGCTCACGTGTGAATGTTCAGATTTATGTAGTCACACTCCATTTTTTTTTTTTTGAAAAGAGACATCATGTTGTGTCTTTCCTGATTTCTTCTCAACTCTTTATCATAATTTTTGCCCCCCCCCCCCCGATCACATTTGATCACCATGCCTTGTGAGAACTTTCTGATTTTTGTAATCATACACATTTTTAGAGAGAAAAATATTATTTTTTAAGAATCTATACTACTTTCTTCTCAATCCTCTATCCCAATGTTTGTTTAGTTTCTCCTTTTCTTTCCCTCCCCAACTATTGCTTCTCCTGTCATTATATCGCTAATCTTATATTTTTCTATTGTGGTCTGTCTGTCTCCCTTTTCTGTTCTTTTTACTGTGCTTCATCCCCTCTACTATATCTTTCACATACGTGTTCTCTCTTACTTTCTTCTCTCTTTAATTCCCTCCATCTCTCTCTGTCTCTATCTGTCTTTCTCTGTTTTTCTGTCTGTCCCTGTCTGTCTCTGGCTCTCTCTGTCTCTCTCTGTCTCTCTCTGTTTCTCTCTGTTTCTCTCTGTTTCTCTCTGTTTCTCTCTGTTTCTCTCTGTTTCTCTCTGTTTCTCTCTGTTTCTCTCTGTCTCTCTCTGTTTCTCTCTGTTTCTCTCTGTTTTTCTCTGTCTTTCTCTCTCTGTCTCTCTCTGTCTCTCTTTGGCTCTCTGTCTCTCTCTGTCTCTCTCTGTCTCTCTCTGTCTGTCTGTCTCTCTCTGTCTCTCTCTATCCCTCTCTGCTTCTCTCAGTCTCTCTGTCTCTGTCTCTCTTTCTGTTCTGTCACTTTTTCTCTCTCTCTTCCCTTCTCTCCCTATCTCTTTCTCTCTCTTTCCCTGTCTCTCTTTTTTTCTCTCTGTCTCTGTCTCTCTGTCTCTGTCGCTCTGTCTCTCTCTCTCTCTTTCTCTCTTTCTCTCTCTTTCTCTTTCTCTTTCTCTTTCTCTCTCTTTCTCTCTCTTTCTCTCTCTGTCTCTCTGTCTCTCTGTCTCTCTTTCTCTCTCTTTCTCTCTCTTTCTCTCTCTTTCTCTATCTCGACATGTCTCTCCCCCTGTCTGTGTCTGCCACAGCATGTTCCTTAAATGTCCATGTTCTTGGTCTGATTTTTTTCAGCATTTATGAGAATTTTGGAGTGTCAGTTCACTGCATGATGCACATTACTTAGGGCCAAATAGAGTTCAGAGCTAGGTTGAATAGATGCTGTACAGCTTACAAAATGTTCATTTCCTTTTGTTGTGCTGAATGCATGTTAAATGACACAAAGAAGAGTAGAAAAAAGAAAATAAATGTGACGGAGGAGGAAAAGGTGGATAATGAGATGAAAGATAAGATGAGTTATGCCTTGATTCCAAAAGTACAATGGTGATATTTATGCAATTGTGTATAAGAAATGGAGGAGGAAGTAGACAATGAGAGGAGAGACGAGGAATTGGAGGAAAAAGACACAGAAATTGATAATGAGGAGGTGACGGAGAAGAAAAAGGAGGAGAAGAGGGGAGAAAGAAAGGCAAAGATGAGTCAAGGAGAAAGAAGGAGATATAAAAAAAAAAAGAGTCAGAGTGATGTGTGCCTTGAATTCTCATAAAATATTGCTGAAATTACTCACACATAGATGTATCCTTGAAGCCAATAATATTTTCAGTCAATTTATTCTTTTCTTATTAAAAGATCCCCTCAGGAACCTATCATGTCCTTCGCCATATCTTCACAAAAATCAGTTCAGATAATAGGATTGAGGAAGTACACTGTCTTCCATAGCGTTATATTATACCAAGCGTGTGAGGTTGCATTTCATTGATATTTTGCTTGCATTTAGCCTGGTATTATAGGGGTAATCCCTCAGGAGGACACTGATATCACAAAAAATGACTCAAGCCACAGGAAAAGTGCTGCTTGGGGATGCCATGTTTGGGGTAGGAAGTACCATGTCAGGGGGATGTTTTTTTTTGTAATAGCACTTTAGCAGAGGAGTGGCTGTCTATTTTGATATGAAAATGATTATTTGGATTACTGCGAGATTGTTGAACTTGGTGAAGTGGGTGGCTTGAGTGAAGGAAAGCATCCCAAATCAAAATCTTTAGGAGAAGTTGTGTGTGTGTGTGTGTGTACCTATGCATATATGTGCTCATTATTTCCTTAGCCCCATATATACAGTATGATTGCTTGTCCACACATATTTTCTTTTGTATTCTTATTCGTTCTCAGTCTAGTTTTGTTCTCTTGTCCTTCAGACTTTCGTTTTCTTATGGAAGGACAGAATTTGTCTCTCTCTCTCTCTCTCTCTCTCTCTCTCTCTCTCTCTCTCCTTTCTCTGTCTTTCCCCCTCCCTCTCACTATGCCTCTCTGTTTAAAAGGTAACACAGCATAGGGATGCTGTGTTACCACTTTGTGATTATTTTTCTTTCCTGTTTGCTCTCCCTTTCTTTCCATCCTTCTTGGTGTTCTTCTCCATAACCCTTCATCTTCTTCTCTGTGTATTTCTCTGAATCTCTAACCTTCCTTTACACTTACTCTCCTTTATGTTCCTCTTTACTTTTGTATTTTCCTGGTGCTTCTGGTTTCTCTTCTTCCCCTTCATCTTCTTTTCCATCTTCCACAGATAGCTTTATCTCTACTCATCTTCCTCGATACCTCTTTTTGTTTCCACTGGTCCTCCCTTATTTCCTTCTTTATCCCATCATTTCCCATCTCCTGCTTCCTCTTTCCCCTCTCATTTGATATGATTTCATTTTACTTTTCTGACAATAAAAATGTTTTATAAGGAATTACAAATCACAAATTAAATCATGAAAACTTTGGAGCAGCACTCATAGTCTACAATAGTGAAATCATTCCAAACTGAGGTATTGGGGTTACATCCACTTAGGATCTCAAGAAGATTACAACAACCGCAAACGTGCAATGCATACATTTGTTTAAAGCAAACTGTGGGTGTTGAACTCCTTGAACATCAAAGAAGAAAGTTTGATCAAAGGCAGGTGTTGAAAGAAAGAGAGAGAGAAAGAGAAGGGGGGCGGGGGGGAGGGGGGGGGGGGTCGAACAGGGAGAGAGAGAGAGAGGGGAGTGAGTGCAGGGGAAAGAGATAGAGAGAGAGGGGGTGGGGGATAGGGAGTCGAAACACAAAGGGTGTGAGAGAGAGAGTGTCAGAACAGAAGGAGAAAGAGAGCGAGAGTGTCAGAACAGAAGGAGAAAGAGAGCGAGAGCAAAAGGAAGAAAGAGAGTGAGTGAGGTAGAAAGAAGGAAAGAGAGAGAGAGAGAGAAAGAGAGAGAGAGAGAGGGGGGGGGGGAGCAAGAGAGAAAGGTAGAAAGAGAGAGAAATAGAGAGAGTCAGAAAGAGAAAGAGAGCGAGAGCAAAAGGAAAAAAGAGTGAGTGAGGAAGAAAGAAAGAAAGAGGTAGAGAGAGAGAGAGAGACAGAGAGAGACAGAGAGAGAATGAAAGAGAGACAAATTCTGTCCCTCCATAACCTTGTCTCCACATCCTGTACATATTGACACAATTGGATCTCTCTGATCTTTAGCAGTGCTTTTTGTGAAAAGACCAAACACTAACACCGTGAACAAAACACTGCCTGGTCCTGATAAAACACTCCAATCCTCTGCTGCCTCTTCAACCTATACCCAGGGGTAATTATCTCACAATGTGGAGGGAAGAATTAGATATATATACTTTGT
This sequence comes from Arbacia lixula, assembly GCA_963669155.1. NCBI lineage: Eukaryota > Metazoa > Echinodermata > Echinoidea > Arbacioida > Arbaciidae > Arbacia > Arbacia lixula. Next base: position 7,311,487 of record OZ022586.1, read on the forward strand.
GCCTCCTTTTATATACTCTACCCCAGTGAGGTCCATTAAAGTTAGAATGGAAGACACTCTTTTGTCAGAATGTGTTAATTATGTTGATCAGCCAGAGTCTTAAGAAAGAAAGGTTTGTGAAAGCTCACAAAAGGGGCCAAGAAAACCACAAGTCACACTCTCACGTTGGTGTTTTCATGTCTTAAAGGCATAAGCAATGTTTGTTCTAGCTCTTTGGAATCTAAATGATATGCCTCATAAGGATTTCATTTTCATGTGAAGGAACTTTGAAGGTAGTTACATGCTCTCTTCCCCCCTCTTTTTGTTCACCCTCTTTCTATCTCTCTCTCTCTCTCTCTCTCTCTCTCTCTCTCTCTTCCTCTGTCTCTCCCTTCTCTCTTTCTTTCTCCCATCTCCTATCTTACTCTCTCTTTCTCTTTCTTTCTCTTGGACCACCTTATGAATTTTATCTTATTATGAAACCTATATATCTCCTTCATTCTCTCTTTCTTCCTTTCTCTCTCGTTCTCCCATACTCCCCCTCTCCAGTCTGTATTCCTCTATCCCTCGCTTCCTTACCCTGTCTCTCCAATTCCCCCCACCATCTCTCTCTCCCTAATAGGCAGTCTGGTCAAGTATCACTTTTCCAGAGCAAAGGTTCCCTGCCAGATAAACGTTTCTCATCGGACGAAATCTGAAATGAAATGTAAATGAATGAAAAACAAACAGCGTCTGGATTGAGATATCACATTGGTCGGGATGACGACCATCTGACAAGTGGTTTGATATTACTGCAAATATCCTGAAGGGAAATTGCTTGAAATAGACATGTCCTTTTTTGGTCCGAAATCCAATTCACATCAACACAAACAGTTCCACAGGACTCTTTCCAAAGACTCTTTCACTGGGTGGGCCTGCGTGGGGACGTGCGTTAGACAGAAGCAGGCTAAATGTGGCACTTTTCTATGATTAGAGAAATTTAATGGAAGTGGAAAATATGTTGCTTTGCTCGTCCTCTGCATAGTTGATAAACCTCCAGCTGTTGCTCATACATAATGCTATTCGTTTACTCTTTAAGTAAATAATATACAACAAATAGTACAGAATTTCATGTACAAAATACAGTGGATTGCCCATTTCAGCGGTGATAGCATATTACTATTGTTCATCCATAGACTCCTTTAGAATTATGTATGCAAATGGAAATAACAATTTGTTATCAAGCAAAACAGCAGCAATATTTGGACATACCAGTATATCGATTCTTTGGGGAGCTCAGAAATTCTCATATCTCTTATGTCTCAAGAAAACAGAAATATTGGTTGTTTTTTCATCGGGTTCATATGGTGGATATGAAATTAGTATGCTATTCTTACAGCTTGGTCTAATATAGGTGGCCTTAGGGTAATTTGATAGAGTTATCTTGATCATCTTATCGTATCTTATCTCAAGCTTTCGAGTGAACCAGTGGAACAGTTCTTGATGTGAATTGGTTCTTCCAATGGTCACTTCTGAATAGAATCTATAAATCGTGGGGGAAGGTGAATTGTTAGCAAGCAAATACGTTGTGCTCCAGGGGGAAAGGAAATCTATCTGACAACTGTTGTCAAAAGAGTTAATGGACAATTTTGAGTTGACATTCCACAGAGGTCATCCACTCCTATGATGTCTCTTCATGGTATCATCTTGTGTAATTGCATACTGGAGTATTATTGACTTTCTTAAACTTGTTGAAACGTCTTGTATGTTTGAGTAGACATATTTGATTCATTTTATTGTTTCGGAGTATTGTCAGATACTTTGAACTTTCTTGGGAGAAGGATTAAAATAGGGCTTGGATAGTCACTATTGGACTGTGATAATTTTTGAATAACCATTAAAAGACCATCAAGACAATGAATCAAAGAAATGTTAGGAAATGAGAATGAATTCATGTTAAATTGCATACAATCAAAATTATATGATGATTTTCAATGAAATCTATTGACAAATACCACACTCGCCCAGCTTTTTAAGTTCTTTAAATCTGGTAAGAAATTTGAATGGTTCCTCATTCAAAAAATTATGATATTTTCATAATATTTCATGTCATATACTTCAAAGAAGAGTTGAGGTAATTTCTTTTTTCTCTCTTTGAACAGATTTACCAGGTGGCTTATGTGATCGTCAAAGCAGCCAACTCGCCCCGTCCGGGCAACTGGATTCTGGAGCGTTCCCTGGACGGTGAGATGTACAAGCCCTGGCAGTACTTTGCCATCTCAGAGAGCGAGTGTGTCAAGCGCTACGGACTCTACCCCTCCAAGAGCATGCACCACTTTGAGCGCGACGACGAGGTATCGTGCACCGCCCTCTACTCCAAGTTGGAGCCAATGGAGAATGGGGAGATCCACACGTCCATCATCAATGGCCGCCCCACGGCTTCCAACCCCAGTCCTGTCCTTTTGGTGAGTCTGTTTAAGTGTTAATTATGCACCACCATCGATCTATTGATCGTAAATCAATATCCAGATTTTGACTCCTGGTACCACCGCAGATGACACAATCTGATCAGTCATACCACTCTACGACTGTCTGAATCACAGGAACAGGTTGTGGTATTTGTGCAAGAAAGTGATGTCATATCTCCAGACATAGGCCCTTGCGACTGCAGAATCGTGTTGTCCGCGCATGGACAAAAAGGTTTTAAGCCATGCATTATTTTTGACGAATAAAGATAGATTAGTTAATGATCTGTACATGGGTTGTAACTGGAAGGGTGAACTTTGTATCGTAAAATTGACAAGTGTACACATCGGGCGCAGTGATACAGACCCATACAATTTAAATTTGGATGCTCTTAGCAAAAGATGCGTGAAGTCCAACTGTATCACAAAGAAGTTACAATAAAAAAGGAATTGCAAGTTGCAATGGAATAAATCCTAACTTGCATGAACGTATTGCAAAAACAGAAATGTGAGATGGAATCTAGTGTAGCTTGCCATTGATATTGGTCATGACTGGAGTAGATGCATTGCAAAGAGTAGAAATGTGAGAATCTTTCATAACTTGCAAAAGGCCACAGCAGTAGTTTGTGTAACAGAGAGACGCTATGCATTTTAACTTTGCAATCGATTCCAGATATGTGATCAGATCAATAGAAAATCACTTTTGTTGATATGGGCCCTGAAGGTATGCCTACAAATGTAGAATGGCCGCTTGACCGCTTGTAGCCTCTTGGGTGGTCAATGGCATGCTGCAGCGATCCAATTGGGACCTGTACAAGTGTAAATGAGGTCACAGGCTACAGAAAGGGAGACATATCTAAAGAAGGCTCCAGACAGAGCGAGAAGAGAGCGAGAACGGAGAGTGCAAAACAGGAAGCTTTCAAATGCCTCGCCTTTTGTCGTTTGAGACCATCTTTGTTCACTTGATTCAATTTGTAATTTGTAAGCCTGTGAACGAACCCTTGCGGTGTAGTCAAATTTGTTGTGGGGTTGATAATTGAATTTGAAGCTTTCAAAGATGAGACACTTTGGAATAATAATACTTGCTTGTGGGTTTTGTCAAGTACACAGGATTAAAGGCTAAAGGTGGGGGTTGAAGCTCCGTGAATTTTCAAATAGAAAAAAGTTGATTTTCTAGAGGAATGCAACATTTTTACTTTTGCTCCAATCAAGGATTGCTTGGGAGAATTGGAAAGCTGACATGACGTGTTGGTAAAGCATTACTGGACAAGTGAAAGAAATGTCTACAAAGCAAGTGCCTGAAAATGCTGTTCTCTAAACATGTACATAGAAAAGCATCTGCCATCAATTTCAATTACATCAGTATGATAAACTGTTACAGGATTCTCTACATTTGGCAAATTGCAGACATAAGTTTAGAATAACATTAGGTCAAGACAGCCTGAAAGCTTGTTCATATGAACTGACTTTTAAAAAGGAAATGCTTCTCTTATACCCTTATTTACACTTCTTCATTCACATTTACATTTACTCTTTTATGAAGTTGGAAGTATATTTGATCATTGTTTTGGTTATATCTTTATATTTTTAAGGTAAGCCCTTTATGTGTCATTAGCATTTTTTTTATTGGCAATGCATATCATTCTCATAGGACAGTATGGGGTCTGGCAGAGAAAGAGTTAAACTCATATTTTCCCTAAAGCAAGACATAAACACATTTCCTACAATATCTTTCATATTTTGGTGTCTTTAAGGTTCAACCAGTTAAAGCTACTGCAATATGCCGCAAAGACTTGAGATTGAAAAAAGGCAGTTCAAAAAGGCTATCAAAACATACAGATGCCATTAAACTTATTAGTACAAATCATTCCCTCTTCGCATTGCTTCCAGCAGTAAGCACGGCATAAGAGGTTTAGCCCTTAATGCCCCCTCTCTCTGTTACACGGCACTCCATTAACAAAGGGATCCAAATGCCATTGCTTTCCTAGTACCAGCTGAAGGATGCAACATCAAATATGCAGTTTCAGAAAACTTTGATTAAACCTTCATGTGCCATTTGGGCATGTGTGGTACCAGTAATTCACAACCTCAAACAGCATAAAACATATGTTGTGTTATGTGTGGCACAAAATGGAGTTTTAAGTGAACTCTTAATGTGCAATATGTGTATTTTTCACCAGCTATGCACAAAACTCTTGTAGAGAATCAGTTTTCCTGGCACACAAGGGTTAACAGACCGTGATTGTCTGCTGGACAATAAAAGTTCACAGAAATGTTAGCAAGTGTTTGATGCTAGTAGTAAAAAGTAGAAAAGGCAAGTAGCCTACAAACTTATGGAGTACTATACCTTGACACATCTAGCAAGACTTGTGTCTTACACACACACATGTTTCAAGACAGTGCCTCAATAGTGAATCCATTTGTAGCTTATGCACTTGCTTCAAATCTCTATAGCAGTGATATGAATTACTGCTGAGAATTTTACCGATCATCATTTATATGGATAGGCATGGTCCGCGCTTAAAAAATAAGCTGTATTGTCATCATTAATGCATTTTTTTGTGGACTCCCCATGAATCATTCCATTTAACGAATCCAATGAATTTGAAAAAGGACTGGGGGCTAAGATTTGGGAGGATTATGCCAAAAAAGGTGATTTAATACATCCACAGCCAAATAGCCTCTTTGTAAGTATTCAAATAAAAAGAGATAATGCTGCATAGAATCTGGGGTTAGAATACATGCCCCTAGATTTTCATTGTGCGCTCTGCGAAAACCTTTTAGTCCTAAACGGTGATCCTTTTGAATTTGATGACAAAACCTCATTGTAGCTTGTGTGTTATCTTGATGTACCAATACATGAAGCTCGTTCAGTTCATTCATGAATCTAAGTCTAGTTAATGGTATTTTTAGCTGGCGGACAGGTCTTGCTTACTCTGGATGTCAGTGAAAGGTCAATGAACTGATTGCACACAGTCTATATAAGTGCTCCCTCTTTTGATGGAAATATATAATTTATCTATGTCTTACTGAGTAGAAATATAATCTCCCAAAATATGTTACATTAATTTTGTTATAAGTTCACTCCTGTGGCAAATGAAATATTGCTTTGAGAGGGTGATGTAAAGTATTTAAATATTTTCATAGTAAAATGCAATTTTCAATATTCTAACAGAGACATATACTTTTTTGTGACTGTGTTTAAACTGCAGTGGAACTGCACCCTTACTCCAATTGATATCAAATTTGCATTCTGCACAAAACAAATCAAACATCTAACATCTGAAAAGATATTTATCACAGGATGTTTATGAATAAATAATTTAACTCATACACTCAAGCTCAAAGGAGTTGGCATAGGGAAAGGGAAAGGGAAGAAATGGAAGGAGCCACAGTTTTAAACCGCGGTGTATTTTGTCCAGTTCAGCATGAAACATGATGCATTAGCCTAAAAAACATGTTTCATGCGGAACTGGACAAAATATACCGCGGTTTAAAACTGCAGTTCCTTCCCTCTCTTTCCTTTCCCTTTCCCTATGCCAATTCCTTTGAGCTGTAGTGTATGTTGCCATATGTATAATAATTATTTTGTGATGAAACTTTTTAAGTAAACCTTTGCATTCATGTATTTTATTTTATAATTTGATTTATATTAATGACTTGCCTAATTCCACTCAGTACTTTAATTTCAGATTGTTTGCTGACGATTCAAATCTGTTCCACACTTTTGAGGTGGGCAAAACGGAGATTGATATGCACTTAGTTAATACGCATTTGGGAAAAGTCCAGACATGGTGTTATGCTAACAAGGTCACAATCAACCTAAAGAAAACTAGTTACATGTTGATAAGAAGTAGAAGACGATCTGTGAAGGTTAACGGTGCTCTTGAAATATCTGGCTCAGAAATATCTGAGGTAAATATGGCATCATTTGTAGGACTTCAAATTGATAATCACCTTACATGGGGAGAACATATCAAAATGGTTAATAAGACTGTTCGTAAAAAGGTTGGTATTTTATTCAGACTCAGGCATTTTGTCCCGCAGAATGTATTATTGATGTTGTATCAGGGGTTAATACAGCCACACCTTTCATATGGCATTGAAGTGTGGGGAAGTACCTACGAGACTAACTTAAAATGCATATTGTATGCCCAAAAGATGGCAATGAGAGCAATTACCTTTAGTTCATGGAGAACTCATTCAAGACCTTTGTTCCACAAGTTAAAGATACTGGATGTTTACAATCTACACTTCTTGTCGGTTTCAACTTTTGTATATGATTTAGTTAATAACAACCTTCCTCACACTCTAATAGAATATTGTCAAGTGATAGATCACAGGTTTGCCACTAGAGGAAAAGATCAGGGACAGCTATATATACCTAAGTGTAAAACAACACAAGGCCAATTTTCAATATCTTACATTGGAGTAAAATTATGGAATCGTATCCCAAAAGACATTAGAGAAATGAAAACTAGAGTTGCTTTCCGAAAGCTGCTAATGAAGTATTTAATGGAGCTTTCAGTTTCAACAGGAAACTGTTAAATTGTCGCTTGTTGTGTTTCCCGTTTGTGTGGAAATCAAGATTGTATGAGATGTCTAGATTATTCTTCTTTTTCTTTTAATTTTTACAGCAGTATGACTTAAAGTAGTTGTCAAATATAGTTGATAAGACATTACTCTTATATCTAAGAGATTTTTACAATAATTTACATGCATACTTCTTTATACATGTATTCATCATTATCATTACATGTACTAGTGCTTAAGCAATCAGTAGCCAAAGATAATTTTTGTTGTTACCGCCGTACTAATGAATTAAAGGAATCAGGCTCGACTAGCACTTGTGCTAACTTCTGATTCCCATTAACAACATTCACTTATGTATAAAATTGTGTACAATGCTGCATCATAAGTAATATGCTTTATTTCTACATCCATTGTTAGATTCATGCCAGTTTTGTTTGATAATTTCTTTCTTTCTTTGTTAATTCAGTCAAGTACATACAAGTTTTTTGTATTGCTATTGATGATGTTGAAGTTGTTAATAAATTCAAATTCAATTCAAAATTCAATTCAATTTATTGAGGAAACTAATGGACGACAATGAATGCCTACTGCAAAACCGGTTTATTTTGATTGCCCCCCCCCCCACAAATGAAGATAATGAAGAGCCAGCTTCTCATAGCCTTTAATGCTCAGCAATGTTTAGCGTTTTCTAAATTTCATGACCTCAGGTTTGAAAAATGAGCTGTACCCCTCCTGCTGCAATCTTTGATCAATGAAATTGCACCAGCAGAAATGATGAGCAGCGAAACACACAGCTGTTAAAGATTGTCCGTCCCTTTTTCAGATCACCACAAAACCATCGAAACATTGGCAAAACATATAGAGAAGTGTTAGCAAGCTGTATATTCATGATTTGAAACTTATGCGTTGTGTAAAATTCAAATAATGCACTTAAACAACGTCTGATCAATAGTATTTACCTCAGGCTCTTAGCAGTTTGTGTTAAAATATCTGCTTTATTGATTAATCTGTTTATTAAATTATGAAACGCATTATGAAAAAAAATTGTTCTATAGAAGGAATCATCTCCAAAGTTTGGTAATTACTCATAAAATTAGGATTTCACACATGCATAATAACCACATAGATACTGTAACAAAGACTAATACTTTTTTCGTAGTACGATTTGAAATTTAACGGCTGAAATTTTTACATATACAGAAAGCTTCAAGATGCTATATTCTTAGAAATCACACTTTCTTCAATTTATGATCGTGATAGACGATTTCAAATTTAAAGCTTGCAAAAGGGACGGACAATCTTTAAGGGTAATGGAGTTGTCTCTACACACTCAGTCACGCCCGAGATGAAACTGAGACCAATCGCACTCAACATGTCTGTTGGTAGGCCGAAGATTTCATTGCAACATTTTCACCTGTCATCACTCTAGCTGGTCTTACAGGTGTTGCCTTACTGATGCCTTGCAAATATTCTGAGAAAAATGTCTACATATTATCTATACCTCCAAACCCCTATAAAGGCTTGTTCTGATGTGAAGGAGGAGAATACTTCTGTAAAAATATTATTATAGCTAAAGGTACAAATGAGTAGTGGTTAGCCCAAAATCTGGGTTGAGACTTTTCTATTGCATTCTACTTTAATTTTATGGAATTTTTAACTGCTAACTTGTTATTTTAAAGAATGTTTACAAAATTGTTTAGTTTCTGTATGAAGTAAAAAAATGATTTCCACTCTTATTGAAGGAAGTAAGAGTTACAGGTGCCAGGGAGGTTTAGAAAGGAGAGGAATAGATAGATAGATAGAGATAGATGGAGGGAAGGAGGGAGGGAGGGAGGGAGGGAGGGAGGGAGGGAGGGAGGGAGGGAGGGAGGGAGGGAGGGAGGGAGGGAGGGAGGGAGGGAGGGAGGGAGGGAGGGATGCAGGGAGGGTAGGATGGGTGGGATGGATGGATGGATGGATGGATGGATGGATGGATGGATGGATGGATGGATGGATGGATGGATGAATACATAGGTGGGTGGGTGGGTGGATGGATGGATGGATGGATGGATGGATGGATGGATAGATAGATAGATAGATAGAGAGAAGAAGAGAGAGGGAGAGAGGGTGAGGAAGAGAGAGGGAGGGAGAGAGGGAGAGAGAGAGAGAGATAGGATATAAAGGAAAAGGAGAGTGAGCAAATCTTGTATTAAAGTAGCGCTTCAAATGCATTACCCCCCTAGCGGACACAAGGTACACAAGGTCAATCATAGACAATACAAACTGAAAACTATGAAGACCACTCCATCTAGAGCACTTAAATGCCTCCGCGTCTATTATGCTTCAATCATACCAAGTACCCTTGTTCAAATGCATTCAAGTTCATCTTTAAGTTCCATCTTTAAGTGTATATTGAGTGTGGTGTCCAAACTGTCCTCAAATCAGACAACTGTAAAGATGTCGGTCCGCCCCCCTACTTGACCCATCCTCTTCACCCCGGGCCAGCTTGGAAGCGCCCCTCACCAAATATTGACTTTCCAAAACGATCTCCTGATCATAAGTAGCTTCCTATTCTAAGCTTTTATGATTTCCCCTTTCCCTTTTATATTGACTGATTTCTCTTTATTACTCAAATATGTGGGTCAAGCTTTGAATTGAATGAATTTGATATAGGTAATAGTATATATGATTAGATTCTTGTCGAGCACTGTTCCTCAGAGAAAGAGCGTAGCTGTCTGATATCACTTAGCTTCAGCACAGATGGAAGTGCATTATATTGCACAGGACCACATTAAAATGAAAGTCTACCCTGCAGTTCAGTTGATTTTGATAAAAGCAGAAACATGACAGAAACATTGTTGTGAAGGTTTGATGAAAATCTGTCTAAGGATAAGAAAGTTATGAAAGCTACGACCCCCCCCCCCCCCACCCTTGGCCCCACCCATAGTACGGGGCTAAGGAAATTTTGCCAGTGTAAAAAGGGTATGAGCCTATCTATATACATGTACGAAGGGAATTACTTTATGTGGATGAATTTATATAGGATTATCTAGGATTATATAGTGCACAATGCACAGATGAACTGCACATCAAACTTTTTTTTCTTTCTTCTTCAATACCAACTTCATTCTCTTTTAAGCAAGGGCAGCGACTATTTCATCCCCTTTGACGGACAAGCATGTTTACGAGGGGCGGATGAATACAACTGGCTTTCAGATTTTCAATAGCAATTTTCAGCTTTTTGTAATTATCCAGTCATAAACATGATTGACAGCTAATCAACCATCGTTGGCCAGCCTTGTCAGATTGTAGGTTTCTTCCTTACTGTGTGTATGTTTGTGTATGGATAAGGCAATAACAAGTCAAACAAAATATGACATGAAACTTTACAGTTCATTTTTCACTTTAAAATGTTTACAGGAATGCATTTGCCCCTACATTTTGTAGTACAACTTACTTTACCTATGGTCATAGCAGAGTAGCACTTTATTAAATTCAGTTCAAGTAGACTTAGCACTTCTTCCCTTACCTATAATACTTGCCCCAATCATATTTAGCTTTGAAAGTATATCATACAATTTGTAGGTAGTAGAAGATGAGTACATATATAGTGTTAGAGTTTTAGATAGCAAACTTATATGAAGAAGATTGAAAATATTTGTTGAAGACTTTCAGAAATGCCCAATTCACAAGAATGTCTTAATATAGTGTAATATAGTATTTGTAATTTGCTTTTGTCATTCCTTTAAAAAGCACATGTTCTCTTTATGGGGCATTGATTCATTAATGCTCAAGTAATGTGCATAAATTTCATTGTGATGTTTGTGTTCACAGTTGTACAGATGACACGAGTAGTAGGTCTAGAATGGAGACTATGCAAGTCTGGTATATTTTTTTTATTTTAACTTTTCTTTTGATTGATCTTCATGTTCTAGGAGTTTACATCGGCCCGCTTCATTCGTCTGAGACTGCAGCACATCCGCACTCTGAACGCAGACCTAATGACATTTAACGCCAGAGGCATCTCATATGTGGATCCCATCGTGTCGAGACGGGTAAGGCATGTTGTCAGCCCCTCCAAATGGGTGATGGTGGTGCTGGTAATGGTGATGATGGTTATGATGATGATGATGGTAATGATGAGGGTGGTGGTGGTGACGATGACGATGATGACGGTGATGATGATGATGGCGATGGTGATGATGTCGAAGACAATGATGCTGGTATTGTTGATGGTGATGGTGGTGGTGGTGATGATGATGATGGCGATGGTGATGATGTCGAAGACAATGATGCTGGTATTGTTGATGGTGATGGTGGTGGTGGTGATTATGATGAAGACGATGACGACGTCGACGATGATGATGATGATGATGATGATGGTTATAATGATGATGGTGGCAGTGGTGGTGGTGGTGAAGGTGATGGTGGTGGTGGCAACGATGATGATGATGCTGATGCTGGTATGGCTGATGGTGATGGTGGTGAAGGTGATTGTGGTGGTGGTGGTGATGGTGGTGGTGGTGGTGGTGGTGGTGGTGGTGGTGGTGGTGGTGGTGGTGGTAGTGGTGGTGGTGGTGGTGGCTGTGGTGGCGGTGGCAGTGGCGGCGGCGGTGATGATGATGATGACGATGGTGATGATGATGATGATGATGATGATGAAGACGATGCTTGCATATTATGTAAACTCAGTAAAGTAGGTTGAACATTAAATAAGTTCTTTTTTTCTTCACCCCTCTCTTTCCCAGTACTACTATTCCATCAAGGACATCTCTGTAGGAGGGCAGTGTATATGCTTCGGCCATGCAGAGCAATGTGTGCTAGACCCAGAGGCAGGGCCAAACGATCTCGTAAGTACTGGTCTAAATGGTAACTGAGAAGATTTGATGTTTGAATTTGTTTCATTTATGCAGATGCACGGGAGCCCTCAATCAGTCAATGAGGCTGTTACTTCAGTGAGGCCATGACTTTATAAAACAATGACACAAAAATTATGGAAAAACAATGAAGATATACATACATGTATTAACTCTTAACTTGCCGGGGTAAAACCCCTCTGTGCCGGAGGTTTTCTCTATTACAGTTTTCTCTATTACAGTTTGTTCGCAAATTTGAACCAGGGGCACATTGCCACTTCGTTGCAAAAATGCGACAGTGGCAGGTTAAGGGTTAAGAAACACAATGTAAAAAAAAAATAATGTCTAAAAATAATAATGTCAAATATTATTGTAATGTAAAGAGTGAAATATCTCTCATCAATCATCCTGCATCCGCGCAGTGTGCTTCTAGAGCAACACACATACAATACAAATACATCACTATCATTTCATTAATGCTGTGTTTTATCTCACATCGACACTCCCCCCCTCTCCATCCATCCTACCACTCCCTTCTCCTTCCCATATCTCTCAGGATTTTTTTTTACAAGTCATTCATCAATCTAGTTGTATATTTTGTATAATTTTGGTTGTGTTTATACTTACTAGATAATTTTTACAATCATTTTTGTTTTTGTTCAAAGGGATCCAGCTCACAAGCTCTGTTTTTAAGGAGCCCTCCACATTCCCAGTATTATCATTATCCTCATAATTACTGAATTATATCATGAATTTATTTTATGTAGCTTTGTCAATTTGTGTATGTATTATTATTTTTTTTTTAGTTGTGGAAACAATAAAAGTACATATTTGACAAGAAATGTACATTTGTATGACTGATATCAATCTCAATTCAGGTCTGTTAGTAAAAGTATATTTATATATGAGTAACTTTAGGGTTAGGTGTAAGGGTCCATTGTTAGGGCTTAAGATTGTGGTAAGGATTATGGCATATGGTTTTGATTCAGTCTATGTATTGTGTGTTCAAGGTTTTACTTGTAGAAGAAATGTTTATTACACCACATGGGAGAAGACCAAATGACTCGAAACATATATGATAATGATAATTTCACAGCTATATACTTGGTGCTTGTGAAAAGGATAGAATAACTTTAATTGATCTGTTATTGTTTCCTCAACACTTCTCCCCTCACCCAAATGTGCATGGCTGTAAATCATGCCTATAATAGTTTCTGAATCATCACAGCCACTCCATATTTGGCACAAGACTTGCTTTTGATATTCATAGTTCTGCCATTGCCCACTCTCAATTCCTAGGCTTGACCTCCCTCAGTGGCAGGGCTCAAATCACCCCCTAAAGAGTCATTTATTGGGTAAAAGGTGCTTTCCCCTGAAATTATCCCTTTTCTTTGGTAACCCAAAGTCTATATGTTCTTGCATTTATTGATGTATTTTGTTGAGATTGATGCTATTCAAGTGTTTGATTGTTTTTGCCAAGTTTTATTTGGTTTTGACGTGTCTCATCTGCAGCTGTCAGTGACATCCGAGGCTCCTCATAATGGTTGTCATGATGTGTGTCCAACGTTTTCACATTCTTGTGTGGTTTGTGTTTAAAGAGTAAAAACAAACCTCATCCCAATAATCATGATTATACTGTATACAGGTACATGTATATGTAAATAAGTTACATTATTTCTACTACGCTGTACCAAATAAACACTCTGAAGAGTACAATGCTTACCAGTATTCTTATTTTCAGTAGACTTATACCCATTTTCTCTACATTGATATTTGTGACTGCATCACTGTTTCCATGGTGACAAGTTGTATTATTTGTATACTACCTTATAAACTCACACAAAGTATGAAAGTAATAGGCATTCCTAGTTTCACTGTACTTTAGTCCCTCTGCTCTCCACATCTATATTTGTGACTCCACTCACGTTTCCATGGTAACATCGTATTAACCATACTCTCAAATAAGCCCACCAGAAGAAGTCGAACACGCAGCCTCGTACTCTACCTCCCGGACAAATCCAGATCTCCCCCCACGGAGTGTGGAGTGTGCCCTCGTACATCGCATCCCACACCGAATCACAAACTCCCCCAATCCTAAGAATAATATGTATGTATGTGTGTTTATTATGAAATCCATGCTTGTATTTCTCCTGGGACGTCCCTTTGCTGGGTGGAGACGTGGCCTTGAAACCCAAGAAGAACTCAACACAGAGCCTGCGGTGTGTTCACACTCTGTTACATTGACTGTGTTCACACCAGCCAACCTTCGTTTTTTATTAGAAAAGACTTTGAATAGAACACAACAGAAAATTTCCTGTCAATTTTCATCTCTGTATTTTTTGATTTACAAGAAAGTAAGGGAATTGTGATTTCTTCAACTTTCACATGCTATGTAAGCTGAAGTGTGACACATTTTAAGCATGTGCTCGAAATGCCAAACATCTTGTTAAAATATGGAATTTTGACATTTTTTGTATGACACTTTTGTAAGAAATGCTGTGTGGAAGAAATATTCCAATATAGAATATTTTTTGATACACTCTTGGATGTGTAAAGTGAACATTTATTTCTGAATATATGTTGAATATTATACTTTATTTCTTTTTAATTTCTGTTGGTAAGAATTTCCATTCTTGAGTCCCATCAACCCCCCCCCCCCCAAAAAAAAAAAAAAAAGAAAAAAAAAATGAAATAAAATAAATTGAATTATAACATGAAGTTTAAAACTTTTGATCTTTTGTGTTGAGATCAAAAGTTTTTAACTTCATGTTATCTTCATACCAACACAGATTAACTTTCATGATTAAATTGAATTATATTTTTGATCACTTGCCATTATGTTTTTGTTAAGCTGTACAATATGAAATGAGCACATTGAGCAGTGCTGTCCACTGCATTCTACTAGTATCATGTTTTCCAAAAGGAATCTTGTTATTGAGGTGTTTTTTTTCCTTTTGAGGGTAGGGGGGGGGGGGGGGGAGAGGGAGCTATAAATGACCCTGTCACTGTCAATTTCCAAACTGAACTCATCCCTTCTATTATTCCTTAAGATAATTGAAGGCTGAGAGACAAAGTCAAAGGAAGTCTTCTCAAGCGGATTAAAACACAACATTGTTCTAGTGTAGACAGAGCTCTTTGCGCAGCAGTGGTAGCCGAAAAACTACTGCCAATTATTCAATATCAACCTGCCCAAACCGACAGACCTCCAGATCGGGGAGTAGGAATGCGGCTGGGTCAACCCTAGGGTCAACTCAAGGTCATGCTAAGGTCAACCGATGTGTCAAAGGTCAAGAGTAAATGTGCTATACTCCCCGCTGACATCCAAGACTATGAAATAAATATGTGAATCGTAATCATAATTTTGGAGGCGACGGAGCTAATCTTAGCACCCACTGGTATCCAGGTTTTTATTGTTGTTGTTGTTCGAGTGCTGTTGTCAGTGCCACTGAATTTCAAGGTTGGGAGTGCCATGACCTTAGCAATGTGGTATGCATTGTCCTGGCTCACAGTCAATATTTCTGTGGTGTGTCACACAGGTACCTGATGGGCGATTCTTGCAGGTGGCTGGTGGTATATAACTCATGAATATGATTGAGAGCTGGTACATGTAGCTGCGGCATTTATGGGATATGGGTGTTATAACTTAAAGGGAATATATTGTACTGGGAAGACAAAATGGTCTTCAAAAGGTGATCGTGAACAATCTTCTTGCCAATGGTCTTAAATTAATGTATTGTCCATTTCAGAAACTTGTTGAATGTTATTTGCTCTCAAATTATCCATGTTTGGAGTAATAAGTGATTTAATCACAAATCCTCGAAATGTTCATCCCGAACAATTTGAAGATTTGTGATTTAATCACTCATTACTCCAAATGTGGATAATTTTAGGGCAAATAACTTTCAGCAAGTTTCTAAAATGGACAATACATGAATTTAAGACCATTGGCATGGAGATTGCTCATGATCACCTTTTGGAGGCATTTTTGTCTTCCCATTACAGTATACTCCCTTTAAGTATCAAGCCAGGAAAAGCGTAGAATGACTGATTCTGCATCTTTGGTACTGAGAGGCTTAATTTTGAATTTGCCGGGCCAAATGCTCTACAATAGGATTTGTGTGTATAACTTGTGACAAAAGCACAAAAGGGTTACTCTTTGAGAAAGGAGGGAGGTTGGATTTGGGTAGATTTGCACCTTATTTTGAGAAAAAGCTTGGATCAAATTGTTTTGTATAGGACTCATGATGAGGATGAGAGAAATGAATTAACTTGCCAGGCATGTCCCAATACCAAGGCCATGTTGCATGTAGATTATCAATAATTGTATGTTATCATCAATGGTAACTAGCATAGCAATAGCCAATGAGCTCTCATTATTGCACCTGTTGCCATGGTACTTACAATTGATAGTCATCATCATCATCATCATCATCATCAGGCATTGTTCAACCATTGTTGGATGAAGCCTTCCTCAATCAGTTTCCATTTGCTTCTATTTGCTGTCATTCTGTTCCATGTTGCTGTGTTTGGGTATGTTGATATTTCGTCTCTCCACCTTCGCTTTTGTCGGCCCCTTCTTTGCTTTCCTGTTGATGGTAAGTTACAATAATTGAAAACCTTATGCAACATGACCTAGATCTGTTGAACAAACCTATTGCACCTCGTCTCTATACTTCAGACTTCTTTTGGTAAGCTTTTATGTCCCTTAGCTCAGACTGCCCATGGCCTATGCTATCAGTCCCTTGATTACTATGGAGTGGAAGAAATATGAGAGGGGAGAAGGGAGAGACGAGATATTCAAAATTGAAAGTGAGGGAAGGAGAGCGGTCCTTGGAATAGCTCTAACCTGCTCTTCTCTCCACCTTCCCCCCTCCCCCCTCCTGCAGGCCCTGAAGTGTATATGTGAGCACAACACCTGTGGGGACCAGTGCAATGAGTGTTGCCCTGGTTACCATCAGCAGCCATGGCGACCAGGGAATGTTGACTTTGGTAACAGTTGCCAAGGTAAGTGTAACAATTCACCATTGCTTCTGTCCTTTTGCCTCATAGTATCACCATCACTCATCCTGAAATACATGACAGGTTTATGTATGGTAATGACCATATGTGAGAAAAACTCTCTGGAAATAAATAGGATGTTTATCCTATTCAATATTTAGTTTGAGCAAGATGTAAGAGGTTAACAGAAAATTTGAATAACAACATGCTACTACACCTCACTGTGAATTACGCAATGAAAAATTAAAGGCAGTAGGATCTAAGAATCTTGAAAATAGCTCACCCCTTATGTAATCTGGATGTTTTAAAAGACATGGGGTTGTGATGTAATGACGGTATCTTTTCTTAATAATCAGGAACTCATGAGAACACGTTATTTCTGCAATATCTGTGTCCAATATTTTTTTCCTTCCCTACCCAGCATGCAACTGTATATGTCCAATATTGATTTCCTATCCAGTGTGCAGCTGTGATATATGTGTCCAATATTTATTCCTTACCCAGCATGCATTTGTAATATATGTATCCAATGTTTGTATTCTACCCAGCATGCAACTGCCATGGGCATGCAGACGACTGCTACTACGATCCCAAAGTCGATGCCGAGAGCCGCAGTATGGACACACTAGGCAATTACAATGGGGGCGGGGTCTGCATGAGTTGCCGTGACAACACGGCGGGAGTGAACTGCGAGACATGCAGAGATGGCTACTACCGCCCTCTCGGGGTTGAACCAAGCGACTCGTTTCCATGTCGAGGTAAGAACAATGGTTCATTAATAAGAATTTGTTTGCCTGTTTGTTCATGCTCGGAAATGTAAAACTTTGGTTCACTTACAAAACGGTATAAGTTTGTATGTTCATGCCTGGAAATGGAGCGCACTAACATAAGAAATTGTATAATAATCTTTAAATGCAGAAGTATCGGAGAAGAAGAGTGAAGACAAGTTTAAAAATATGAGACACATGATTCTAAAAGCCAATGGTGTTCTTGTAAACCTGAGAAGCACTTATCTGGAAATTAACCTGCAATTGAATGTCCTCTTAATGTGAAAACGGATTGTTTTCTCTCTCCCGTACATGAACAAATCTTGAGATGTGTGGCTTTCTGACCCCATCAATGACTTGAAGAAATTTGTTCTTGTGCATGTTCTTGCCATGTTCCTAATTGACAGTGTCAACCGTTATTTCCCAGAGTGCAATTGCAGTCCTATTGGGACGCGCCCGGAGTCAAACAACAACTGCATGAAGGACGAGAGTCAGCAAGTCGACAGCATGGTGAGTCTTTAGGTGCTCCAGGGTCCTTGGGCATCTTCTCACTCTTGTTTTTTGTTGTTAAAGAAATACTGTATTTGTGGCAAATCCATTATTCAGAAAACAAAAGAATTTCTTGACAGATGACAAGTTGAATGTTTACATCAACATATAGAATGAAGCCAGTGCTGAGGTGTGAAATTGCACACTGATCCCTGGCCACCTCCCATTTGCTCCTCCTTCACCCTCATGACAGAAAAAATTTGTTAAATGTAAGAGAGAAAGGGCTTTATTTATTGTTTGCTATACGTAAAAGTTATATCTGTAATGACATCAGACATGCCCACTGCTGAAAAGTGATATGCTGAAAGTTTTCTCTTACTCCCCTGCTTAGCAAATTTAAAAGTTAAAAGAATGGGGTTTGCAAACATGCTGGTTGGAATATGAAATGCAGTCCATACAGAAGTATGAAATGATATAACCGATCGGACATACCTTATGTTACTCTCCTTCTTAATGACAGACCCCAGGGGCGGTATTCCGAAAATCCACAGAGATAAAAATTTTATCTCCCCTAAGATACAATGTCCTTAAAATATTTTATCTTTGGTATTCCGAAAAATATTTTAGGAAGATTTTAACCAATATTAATGAGCGCATGCAGTGCACTCCTATCCCAGGCAGCCAGTAATAAGCGTCCTCTCATGTCTTTTGCATACATTAACACCATCAAGCTGATGGTGTGATGTCATGAAACTGAAAGGGACATTGCGCATCAATGTCTATCAGCGCGCCTTATTGCATTTGATGCGCCCATGTGCAAAAAGTAGAATGCGCGAATTATTTTTGCACGTGATGCTATGGGAGATAAAATTGCTTGGGAGCAGTTTTATCTTTTATCCTAACTTTTTTTTCCTAATCGCGTTTCAGAATACTGATTTAGCTCATTTGCATAAAAATTTTATCTTGGAGGCTCATTTACATAAAAATTTGATCTCTAGCTCATTTCAATAAAAATTTTATCTCTTATTGTAAGTTGGCTTTTTGGAATACCAAAAGATGAAATTTTTTTTAAGTCCCTGAGATACAATAAATTTTTTTCTTAGTTCGTTTTCGGAATGCCCCCCCCCCCCCCCAGGTAATTAACCCTTTTGCTACAAAATTGTAAGACCTGCGATGGCACCCTGAAACAGAATTATTTGGAGCTAACCAGGCACTGTACATGTATACTGTGTGTAATACGCTGTTGATAAATAAGGGTAAACATTTATTGTAGCTGGTTGCTTACAAGCCTTGCCATTAAGTGTGCATTGGAGATTTTGCATTATTGCAACATGCCAACAGTGCACATGATGTGTACTGTGGTGTAAAACAAATCCTGCAGAGATGGACATGCAATGTTTGGTAAAATTCTTCTTAAACAACAATTCTCCAATGAAGTTGCATATATATTATACTAATCGGTAGCTAATCAATTGAAATATTAGTTGCACACATCAATGGCATTCAAATATAATGAAAAAAGTACTTAAAACAGAATTAAAACAGAATTAAAACAAGCTGAGGATGGTACGTTTCTGGGGACTAGGTAAAACTGGTTCCTGTTTCTGAGTAGGAAACTTGGGAACTTTATATACCAGGTTCAAATGAATTAAACTTAGAGGTTAAAATGCAGAATGCAGAACAATACATCATGCCATCTCCACCCCCACCCCTCCTATTTCCCCTCTCCCTTGCGACAGAACCCAGGGGACTGTGACTGCAGGGAGGGGTACGCTGGACCCAGCTGTGACAGGTGTGCTCGTGGTTACCGTGGCTACCCGGACTGCGAACGATGCGAGTGCAGCGATGCGGGCAGTTTGAACGAAGACCCGTGCGAGGGACTGTGCGTGTGCAAGGTAGGAAGAGGTTGTTGAAATGATCCTACTTCGAGCAGCAGCAAATCAATGCAATTAGCCTATTTGGGAGTCTGTTTGATGGTATTGCTAATGCTTGTTATATTCCACATACTATGAATGTTGCTATATGATTGGTCAAGAGTTGATGACGTGATGAGGCGTAGTTTTTCCTATCAGATCATCTGAGAAGAAAAGTTCCACATACTATGAATGTTGCTGTATGATTGGTCAAGAGTTGATCACGTGATGAGGCGTAGTTTTTCCTATCAGATCATCTGAGAAGAAAAGTTCGTTACACTCTAGGTGATAGTAATTTTTGGTTTCGCTGATCTCTTCACTCCTCATAGTCCTAACGCGCGATCAATATTTTGAGTACGCGCGAAATAAAAGTGCGTTACACTCGGACTATCACTTCACATCGAACGCGTCCTAATGCGCGTTCTAATGCGCGTCCTAATGCGCGTCCTAACGCGTGTTCCCCATGGCAGCGGCTCGGGATGATGTAGTGAAGTAAACATTACGTTTTTTTTTACGTCAAATTGTTATTTTTGGTATAGATATTTGGTTTCAGATGTGGAATATAAAGCAAATAATCAACTTTTGGTTTCAGGCAATGAGACGAACTATCACTTCCTCGGCGATCTGAATGTATACGCTATCTTTCCTCAGCTGCGCTTCGGAAAGATAGCTACATCCATATCGCCTCGGAAGTGATCGTTCATCCCATCACCTTCACCAACTTTGATTATTTGCTTACTATCAGCTGTCAGGAGTTCTTCCTTGATACCCCAAGTGGCTATGTTCTCGATCACATCATATGAGTTTTATAAGGTAACAAGATGCTCTCCGTCATATAATCAATTATCAACCAGTACTACTTTGTGATATTTTAACAATATATCATTGTAAAATACTGTGATACAATTGTTCTCGTTAAAATGAGAGTTTTGAAATTGAACACACTTGAAAAAAAATGGAACCTTTACGCCAGTGGGCTCAATGAAAGCAAAGAGGAGAGTCCAGTGAAAAAGCATCATGGGGGCTTGGGGCATTTTAACCTCTAATAATGCAAAAAAAGTGCCCCTGCGAAAAAAATCTTCTTTTAGGGTATAATGAGACATAGTTGAAAATGTCTGTTTCATGACATCAGCTTAGCTTTATTTTATTTTTTCCCCTGGTGGAGACACATTGAAGGTTTGGTTTCTCTTTGATTTGTGACAAATGCAGCCCAATGTGGAAGGGTCCTACTGCAACGTGTGCTCCAGGGGCTTCTTCAACCTGAACGGGGAGAATGAGGAAGGGTGTGAGCAGTGCTTCTGCTTTGGCATCACCACGGAGTGCTACAGCGTGCCCTGGCCCGTCCAAGAGGTAAACATGTTATGTAATCAACCCCTCAAAACAAGTAATAATGTATATCATAATATATATCATATTGTGTCCTATGAAAAAAAAAGGAACAAAAAACACATATTATCATGGAGAGAGGTCTATCATAAAAACGCTGGCTTTTTGTTGCAACAGTTGAATCTGTCCTGGTCTATGGAGCTGAGACATGGACACTCACAGCCCAACAAGAGAAAGCACTGGATGGAGTGTACACACGTATGCTTGGGATAGCTCTTAATGTGTCCTGGTGTAACTTTATACAAAATGTCAATTTATATGGTCTACCAAAAGTATCTATCAAAGTGCGTGAGAGGAGAATGAAAATAGCTGGACACTGTGTGAGACACCCTGAACTATCTGCTAATCCCCTCACACTCTGGGAGCCTAAACAGGGTACTGCAAGAAGAGGGAGAAGTCGGGCCACTTACATGAGTGTATTTAAGAATGACACTGTCCTTGATAGCGTTAGTGAGCTCAGGACAGCCATGCTGGATAGACAGGTCTGGAGGTGCTACTATGTTCATGGAACCAGAGATGGCATAGCCTGAAGCCTATTCATGCCCTCAAAAGTAGTAGGTCTATCACTGTCCTCTGTCCTGTGAAGAAAAGACAAAAACCAACCATGTTTTCCTGATATATCACTGTCCTCTGACTTGTGCACATGCGTGTCTTGATTCGCAGGTGACGACACTGAGTGGCTGGTTTGTGACCACTGTCCAGCGGTCATCCTATGCCTTCCCGGACACCACTGGACTGGACATGCTGGCCATTAGCCACCGCAAGGCCCAAGAGGACCTCGGTCAGGACAACTACTACTGGTTTGCCTCCACCGAGTATCTAGGCAACAAGGTTAGAATTACCCCCTCTGAGTATCATAGCTGCATGAAGTGTGTAATATATCGATGGGCTATTTCTGCTTTTGTACTGGTAGTCTTAGTGACACAAACTGTTTATGAGGTGTTATAACTAGTTATTGAAATGATAATGCCTGATCTTGTAAGTGAATGGGCCAGGACAGCTACAAGTGGTTCGCCTCCTCCGAGTATCTTGACAACAAGGTCAGAATTAACCCACTCAGTTTCATAACTGCATGAAATGTGTAATACATCAGTGGGCTTTTCGTGGCTTGATGCTGATAGCCTTAATGAAACTGATTTCTATAGATTATGCTCATATGAATGGGCTAGAACAACTTCTACTGGTTCGCCTCCACTGAGTATCTGGGCAACATCTGGTCAGAATTAATGAAATATTGTTTTTTCCCCTGGGGTTCACACACAGTAATATAGTTTACAGAGTCATTCTTGTAAGTGAATTAATAGACAAATCAAGTTTCCCCTTGGTCCAAGATTTGCCAATATGCAAACCAAAATGTTTACAACATCCATAACTTTCTCATTAGTTGTCCAATTTTTCCACAAACCTTTCTGGCTCTGCTTCTCAGATTGTTTTGCTGCTATGCAGAACAAAGTGTTTGTGAAACTTGTGTTCCCTTTTTAACAGTATATTCCTGACTCTTGGTCCATCTTAACTTTATTTTGTGTTTGGTGACAGCTTGGGTCTCACGGGGGCTACCTGACATTCACAGTCAGCTACAGCACGCATCGAGGAGATTACCTGCATGAACCCACCCGTGGAATCGATGTTGTACTTGAGGTATGATGATGACGATAATAATTAGCTTTTCTTCAGGGATTTTCTTGTACAAACAACCACATAAATACATCAGATAATATGTTTGCAATCATCGAAACAAAAATATGATGAAAACACTAAAACCTTCAAATTGGCAACTTTGTGCTTACTTATGATTGTGAAAGTATGGTACATGTTTATTTGAATTGTTTTATAACAACATTTTTAACCTTTTTTTTGAAGGCCCAAGAAAGAAGTGAGTGTTGCCAATTTCAGTTGTGAAAATTGAATTGTTTTAGTGCTTCAATCAGTTGTATACTTGAGTTCATGATTGTTTAATACCTACTTTTGTGCTATTCCATTTGATTTTTTAAGTTCTTTACAATCGCCAATTTCCTTAATAGATTATTAATAAATATTTATTGATAAAATCTGGTTTCCAGGGTGATAGGCTCCGCCTCTACCAGAGCTTCCTGTATCTGCGCCCGGAGGAGCAGCGCACGGCCAGGGTCAGAATGGCCTCTGGTGATTGGTTCGTGCTGACCTCTGAGGTCGATGCTTCCTCAGGGGTCATGGGTCGAAGAGCAACCCAGGCTGAGTTTATGGCGGTGTTGGCTAACGTTCGGATGTTGCTGATTAGAGCTTCATTTAACACCAGGCCAAGGGAGTCTAGGTGAGTTTGATGGTGTGGTGGTGGTGGGGAGGATTCAAAGGTGGGCAGAAGGAAAATGAGGGATTAATATCATGTTGGTGATTAGAGCATTTTATATAATACCAGACTGAGGGAATATGGGTGAGTGGGAGAATGAGACATGTAGGGGGAGGGGAGGGTGTGGGGGGATTCAAAAAGGGGGCAGAAGGAAGATAGGGGTTAATATGTTGGTGATCAGAGATTTTTATATAACACCAGACAAAGGGAATCTAAGTTAGTTGAATGCTAAGGGATTGGGGTAGGGGGAATGGCATTAGGGTAGAGCATTTGGGGAGGGCATTGGGGGAGGGAAGGGGACAAGGAAAATACAGCGTTAAGATGTTGCTGATCAGAGTGTCATTTAACACCAGGCGGAGGGAGTCTATGTAGGTGAGTTGGAGGGATGGGGGGGGGGGGGGGGGGCAGGAGGATATGATTAAAGGATGGGGAGGGGTTATGGGGGAGAAGATAGATGGAGGGAGGGGAAGAAGGTATATGAAGGGTTATGGTGCTACTGAATAGAGCTTAGGGAATCTTCTTGGTGAATTGGAGGGGGGGGGGAGTGAAAAATTGGGGAGGGGTAAAAAAAAATAAGGGGTAAAGGTGCTGCTGATCAATAGGCCAAATGAATCTAAATGAGATGGAAGTGGAAGGAGAAGAAAATGAAAGGGGAGAAAGGAAAAGAAGGAGAAGAAGGAGAAGAAATTGGAAGGAAATAGAAGAAGGGAAAAATAAGTTGTAAAATGTGAAAAGGGAAAATTGAAGGAAGGTAAAATGATTATCTCTTGAAACTGACGGTCTTCAAATCTGTCAAGTAGCAAGTGCCACTGACATATTTCTATACGCACACATATGTCTCAAAGAACAGCATTTTGTCTGAGACTCAAAGGGTTAAACTTCAAAAGATGTTTTTTTTTTTTTTTTTTTTCTCACCCCCTGCAGACTCAAGAACGTACGTCTGGAAGAAGTCAATCGACAAGCAGAGGCCTCTTCCATCCTAGCTAGTGTCGAGCAGTGTGCATGCCCTCCTACTTACGAAGGGTTATCGTGCGAGGTAAGTGTTCTTTTCTCCAGGTGGCAAAAGGCTTCACAATGATATCCTTGAAACTTTCAAGTTATGGTAACTGACAGCAAACAATTGCACAGAAATAAAGTCAACTCCATGCACGTGTCCACATTGATTGCAAATCCTGCACCTTGATTCAGAGTGGGCTTAACTCCATTCTCTTTTGAGAATAAAAGGCCCTATAGTATAAAGAGAGTGTGAAAATTGTGATGACCTTTCCAAGTCTAATAACAACCAGGGCCCTGTTGCATAAAACTTACCATTAATGTTAGCTCTGTCATCAATGGTAACTACCATGGTAACATCGCTCAACAGCCAATCAAATTCAACGTTTCCATAGAAGTTGACATTGGAAACAAAGTTACCATCAATGGTAAGTTTTATGCAACAGGGCCCTGATGAGCTGGAGATCAACTTCATAGTGCTGAATGCAGTTGATTGCTGTCAAATGCAATCAGCTCCATATATTTGATCAACATTGATTGAATATAGGGGATCACAATGAATACAAACTTTTATATCAATTTTTATTCTGATATACCTGTAATCATTTTCTTAGCTCTTTAAGTTATACCTGTTTTTCTCTTCTCTCAGACTTGTTCAATTCATTATTTGATATCATTATGACTTTTGATGATGTTACTATAAATGATGTATGTTTATTGTAATGTACATATTGTATGTAGATATTTTTGCAATTTGGCTTTTGCGGCAATTGAATATCTAATAACCCATTTCAATTAAATTTAATTCAATTAAAACAATTGCAATGAAATGGATTGAGGTGGGAAGTGAATCTCAGGCCCCTGACCTCTGACCCCTCCCTCTCTCCCTCTCTAGTCGTGCGAGTACGGGTATCGCCGGGTGAACAACGCCCTCATTGACGGGCAGTGTGTGAAGTGTGACTGCAACGACCATTCACCGGACTGTGATGCGTACTCGGGAGAATGCATGGTGGGTATCAATAACTGCAGTGACTTGCATCAGAAAAAAAAAGTTGAAAAGTATAAAGGTCATTTTGGTTTCTGAGACAAAACTAATCAAAAACTACTGTGAAGGAAAATGAAACATCACAATTTTGTTTCATACATTTAGTATATGATATCTTAGAATTGTGTTGTTTGACCAGGAATGAATGGATGATGAAAGTAATTATTCATATTTTCTTCAATTTAGTATCATGCGCAAACACAGATTACAGTACTTTAAATCTACATCTCAAATAATATTCCCTCCCCGAACTAAAAATGAAAAATTGGTTCACATTGTCAAGGGCAACAGTGAATTTCTTCATATTAGTGTACCCAGACACACATACTTTCTTCATTTATCTTCATTTATCCTTGAACTAATAGTGAGTTGAATAACGTTTTTTGACATTTTGAATATTTCTGCAAAGTTCTTATACTCATGCATTTTTTATTGTTAAATAAATGAAAATAATAATGACAATATTATACATCTTTTGTTGAAATGTTCTCTCCCAGCAATGCGATCACAACACATATGGACCCCACTGTGAGTTCTGCTTGCCTGGTTACTATGGCGATGCAACATCCGGCCTTCCAGATGCGTGCAGGCCCTGTGCCTGTCCCCGAGAAGAGCAAGGACTGAGGTAACAAAAAAAAAAGGAGAAAATGCCTCTGCCGTGATTTGATTATGTGCAATTGTTCTGCTAGCTCTTCAAATTTGCATAACTTTGCTCCAAATGATATGTATGTCATTATTTTACTTTACGATGGATTTCAGGTTCAGTTTGATCTATTTTTCTTTTTAATATGATTTGCCAAATTGGAAGCCCCCTAAATGGTTATATATTTGCTCTTCTGTAAGACCATGGTTGTGAAGGAGCTGTCAAAGTCCAATAAATTTAGGAATATTTTAGCAGTTTGCGGGATACAAAATCTTGCTTAACACACCGCAGTGGTGGTGCCCGCAAGCTAAGTATCTCTCCTTGACCTATGTTCGGGACACCGCAGTGGTGCAGATATTAACAGTCATACATTTTTTCCTCCATCCTACAGCTTCAGTCCCAGCTGTGTAGCTGATGCCCGCTTTGGCTTTGTGTGTGATCAGTGCACGACGGGACACACAGGCCTCAGATGCGAGAGGTAACTTCATTCATTCTTTCATTCATTCATTCATTCATTCATTCATTCATTCATTCATTCATTCGTTCATTCATTTGTTTATTCATTTCACTTTTGATAAAGATACAGATAAAGTTTTGATTTTTACAATACAGAATGACAATCAAGTAGTGACAATATTTGTTGGAATTGAAAAAAAGAGAACTAAAATAAAGCCGAAAGGCCATGTGGGACAAGTTCCCACAAGAAGGAAAATAGTAGGAAAATAGTCAATAATTGTGACAAAAACCAATACATTACAGAAAAATGCCTATGAACATATCAATTGATGTATATTTCTGATTTTTTTTTCTCAAATTGAAATTAATATGGTGTACATTTATTTCCCATTTACCCAAGTCCAATTCTTGATGGGAAACAAAAGAAATACATATACTTTGCCAGTGGCAATGACACGCAATAACGGACAGAATCTGTAATTTCGACCCGTGGGTTAGTAATATTAATACCTCTTCATACACATGCAAACCTAAAAAAAAACTACCACCAATCACTCACGGCGATGTTTTTGCCGACCTCAACATTGATTGTGGATGGACTAAGGAAAGAATGAAAAGACACAAGCAAGACGATGGCTATAGAATGTTCATGGACCGGATAATCATATCCCAAGAATTAAAGGTAAAAAAATTAAAGCGCAACACGCGTTCAGATTTGAAGAGGTATATGCGATAGGGAGAATTAAAAATAATTTTGTATATTCTTTGGGGTAAAGTAAGTTTGTGACAACTCCCCTTTCCCCACCCCTACAGATGTGCCGACGGGTATTTTGGGGATCCAATGAGCACTGGAATGGCCTGTAAACTGTGCGCAATAAACTGTAACGGTAACCTTGACGACACTTCACCGGGCAGCTGTGACACCACGACTGGAGCCTGTGTTCGATGCACCACGGGCACCGCCGGCGACAACTGCGAAAAATGCGGCGTTGGATATTATGGGGATGCCATGCAACGAAACTGTCAAGGTATGGCGGTCTGCAAGGGTCTCCCTGTACTAGGCTACATTTTTAGGCAACCCAACATTAATCCATTTGAAATCTACTACTTAAATTCAAACACATTTACATCACTATTGAAATTGTATACTTCTCTGTGAGCATAATCTGGTACAATGAAACCTGATGTATTCCATATAGATCCTTGTAACATCGCTTTTGAGTTGTTTTACCATGATGTGAATGACATGGTAACTCTAAATTATAACTCATTTATTAGAGATGTTGGGAAAATGTTAAGTACGGTATTTATTTTCATTTTAGGCAAATGAAAGAGACATGACCTTTGAAATGAAATTTCTCTTTTATTCCCTCTTCTTTTCTCCGTCAGCCTGTGGGTGTCATGAAGGTGGCTCAACATCACCCCAGTGTAATGACATCACAGGGTCATGTGACTGCACGGCCAATGTCACAGGTCGGCAGTGCGACACATGCATGGTAAGTTTAGGCGCCTTGTCAAAACATGTTGACCGTCTCCGCCGCGTCTTTTAGACAAAAGAACGGATTGGCCTTTGAACTTCCGTCTTTCTTAAATAGCGATCTAAAGGTTGAAAAGACTGCAAAGGCCAGCTTTCCAAAAATAGTCTGCCCGGTCTTTTGTTTCATTCCGCCGCATCGTATGATGGTATTACAGTGTTATAGCATAGACGCTAGTAGGGTCCATGATTACAGTGAAGGACCGTGCCCGTCTGTTTAAACCAGAAGAATGCTGGCGGAGGTATATAGAAAAGGACGGGGGACTATCGAGCCTGTCGTAGAAAAAAATCGCACCCGCGTTTCCCGGATGTAACTGCAGTCTGTTGTGTCTTGAACTTTTGACAAGACACCTGAGTTAGTTCAATGTTAAATGATATCATATATCATATCATATCATATCATATCATATCAGATCATATCATATCATATATCATATCATATCATATCATATCATATCATATCATATCATATATCATATCATATCATATCATATCATATCATATCATATCATATCATATCATATCATATATCATATAACATATATCATATATCATATATCATATATCATATATCATATATCATATATTATACATCATATATCATACATCATATATCTTATATCTTATATCTTATATCTTATATCTTATCTTATATCATATCATATCATATCATATCATATCATATCATATCATATCATATCACATATCAAATCATATCATATCATATCATATCATATCATATCATATCATATCATATCATATATCATATCATATCATATCACATCACACATCAAATCATATCATATATCATATCATATCATATCATATCATGTATCATATCATATTATATCATATATCATATCATATCATATCATATATCGTATTGTATCGTATCGTATCATATCATATACAATAAATTAAATTAGATAAAATAAACATTGATGTACATTCCCACTATTTTCCCCACAGCCTGGGCATTACAACCTGACTGCAGAGGGCTGTGAGTCATGTGACTGCCATCCTGATGGCTCATTGGACAGTGCGTGTGATGTCATGACTGGCCAGTGCCGATGCAAGCCCAGAGTTTCTGGCAAGCGTTGCAACCACTGTGAGGCGGGGCACTGGAACCTTGGACCGAGGGGCTGTCAGTGTAAGTATCACACTCAGGAGGATAAATAGATTCCTGATACTGTAAAACTGGTAATTTTCATGCAAATTTACAAATTTGCGCTTTTTAATGCAACACAAAGCAGGCGCAAGTATCGTCTCGTAAAACCATGCTGCCAGCGTTAGCAGGCTAGACATGCAAGTCTATCATGGATTCAGGAGTTACTTGTACTGGCATTAAAGGGCATATACTGTACTGGGAAGGCAAAAAAGCCTTCAAAAGGTAATTGTTAGCAATCTTCGTGCCAATGGCCTTAAATTCATGTATTGTCCATTTTAGAAGCTTGCTGAAAGTCATTTGCCCTCAAATGATCCACATTTGGAGTAATTAATGATTAATGATTGAATCCTCAAAATGTTTGGCCCGAACATTTTGAGGATTTGTGATTTAATCACTCATTACTAAACATGTAGATCACTTGAGGGCAAATGACTTTCAGCAAGCTTCTAAAATGGACAATACATGAATTTAAGACCATTGGCAAAAAGATTGGTAACAATTACATTTTGAAGGCTTTTTTGCCTTCCCAGTATAGTATATGCCCTTTAAACTCATGCCCATGTTGCATGCTGCGATGCATTGCAGAGCCAACAGCGTTTTTTGTGGCATTCAATGTTAATGAACATGCTTTGTTTGGGGCTTTGCTGATGATTTGAATGCACAGGTTTTTTTTGAAGGGAGGAGTATTTCTCGTATGTGAAAATAACATCCGGAGAATGTGTTGTCCATGTAGGTGTGCTGTGCGGCACAGGAAATGCACACAAATCCCATAGAGCAGCAGTGTGTTTGGCGCACATAGGGATAAGTGTAGGTTCATCACCAGAAAGCTTTAGAATTATTCGTTTGCCTCCTTCCTTCTCCCCTCTCTCTCTCTCACTCTCTCTCTTTCTCTCTCTCTTTCTCTCTTTCTCTCTTTCTCTCTCTTTCTCTTTCTCTCTCTCTTTCTCTCTCTCTTTCTCTCTCTCTTTCTCTCTCTGTCTCTCTCTGTCTCTCTGTCTCTCTCACTCTCTCTGTGTCTCTCTTTCTCTATCTCTTTCTCTCTCTTTCTCTCTCTCTCCTGCTTTCTCTCTCTCTCTCACGCTTTCTCTCTCTCTGTCTCCCTCTGTCTCTCTCTGTCTCTCTGTGTCTCTCTCTGTCTCTGTCTCTCTCTCTTAGCCTGTGAGTGTGAGCAGTCTGGTGGCCAGTGTGATCCGCTGACTGGTCAGTGCGGATGTCCAGCCAGTGTGATTGGCCAGCGGTGCGACTCTTGTGCCCCTGGCACCTGGGGCTATGACCCGATGACCGGCTGCAAGGTTTGACCACTTCATTGTTCCAGACCATTTCATTTCAGGAGTGAATGTATGATAACGATAATGGTGGTAATGGAGATGATGATATTGAAGGTGACAAGGATAGAAAGAGTGAAAATGACAGTAATGCTTAATGCTAATGCTAATGCTAATGCTAATGATAAAAATGATCACAATAGTTTAAACGATAATGATGGTGTTAACAATAATGGTAATGCTAATGATAACAATAATGAATACGATGATAATGATAAAGATGATGATTGATGGTGATTGATACTGACAATGATGATGTTAACGATAATGGTATTGATAATAATAATAAATATAATGATATCAATACATTGTCTCTCTAGCTATGCTATCGAGAATGCAAACACTTCAAG
This sequence comes from Arbacia lixula, assembly GCA_963669155.1. NCBI lineage: Eukaryota > Metazoa > Echinodermata > Echinoidea > Arbacioida > Arbaciidae > Arbacia > Arbacia lixula. The sequence goes on from OZ022586.1 coordinate 7,342,671, forward strand.
GAAGCCTATCAATTACAGGCTGCATCAAAGGATGTACTGACTGATGTATTTTTTTTCCTTGTTTGCACAGCCATGCAACTGCAGTGATATTGGATCGACTGGTCAGACATGTGATGTAGTAACGGGTCAGTGCAGGTGAGTGGTCAAATTCTCTCTGTGAGAGGTTTGGGGCAGGGTAAGGATTACAATGTAAATCATTACAAAGCTGATTGATTGAAATGGTATTAATTTTATAGCTGTTATTTTGCTATATTGCGATATTTTACCATAAAAACATACATATTTCATTGATACATGTAATAAATACGATACTTATATAGGTTAAATGAAATGATCTAAATACATAGAAGAAAATACAGTATTAAAACTTACGCCATGTGTGCACAAAAATAACATACACTCTCCAAGCTGTGTTCTAGCAATTAATGTTTCCTCCGATATGATTAAGCAATGATATCTACACTCTGAACATTTATACTTTGGTGGGCAATTTGGAGCTTATCTCAATAATGGGCAGCAGTCAGTCAGCACCTTCTTTATACGTTCCTGTTGTCAGATTCATATCTCAGGCGTCAAATGAATGTCAAGATGTTGTTCATCTCTAATGTCATTTTTTATGTACCACCTGAATGACTTCTTAAAGCCTAGAGTTCATTGGGAAAGTTTCCTAACAATACCTTCAACGAGTGTATGAATGTACGAATGAATGAATGAATGCATTGATATTTAAAAGAAATTGTTAATCTCAAATTGAATCCGTAATATGATAGATGAATAGGGATACAATTCAATAAAAACGATGAAAATTATGAAAATTAGGGAAAAAGTATGGTAAATGAAATAGAAAAAATGAAGGAGATAAGATTGAGAAGAAAATGAACAAAAACATTGGTAATGACTGAAAGGAAAATTTATTCATAACTAATAGATGAAATTAATAATTGTTGACATCGTTATTTTCATTCCTATTCAAGATGTGCAAGGAGCTATGTAGGCAGGCGCTGTGACCAATGTGCTTTTGGTTACCATGACTACCCCAAATGTAAGAAGTGTCGCTGTAGTCGCAGAGGGAGGGACCCTGCTTCTTGTAAGGGTGACCTCTGTGACTGCGATGATGAAGGCAACTGCTTCTGCAAGGTAAGAGAGAGGGAGAGAGAGAGAGAGAGAGAGAGAAAGAGAAAGAAAGTGAGAGAGTGGTTTAGAATGCATCGACCATAATCTACATTCATAATCATCCCTGTCAGCGCATGATGCAGACATTGCTTCCATATGTACTGTGTACTGTGTACATATGTACTGTGGAGCGCACCGATGCGGTCTATAGTGCACAACGGTCTCCGGTCTCTAGGCTATAGGTTTCCAATGATCCGCCCAAAACCTCCACAAAATCTACTGACCTTTTCTGACCAGTACTGACCGCTACTGACCATTAAAGACTACTTAAACTACTGATGACACTTAAAGCCAGTTTCCAGCTCTATTATTGGGAGGGAAGTTCTAATACAGTATTTATTTCCATTTTCTGTGGTTTTTACAAAATTTTATCTTTGTGACCTGCAAAAGGTCACACCATCTTTAAAATGTTTTATACTGATTTCTGAACAGGCCAACATCCAGGGGAAGAAGTGCAACAGGTGTGCTCGGGGAAGCTTCAGTCTGCAGACCAGACTACCAGAGGGCTGCACTGGATGCTTCTGCTTCGGAGCGTCAGAGAAGTGTGATCAGGCAGACTACATAGTCAGCAGGGTGAGTTGAGGAGTGATCGGGGTGGTTGGGTGGTGGGGGTGATGATGGTGGAAGTGGTAGGGGTGGTGGTTTGATTGGGGGTGGGGAAGGTGGTGGTGGTGATGGTGGTGGTGGTGGTGGTGGTGATGGTGGTGGTGGTGGTGGTGGTGGTGGTGATGATGATGATGATGATGATGATGGTAATAATGGTGGTAGGGGTGGTGATATGATTGGAGGTGGGGGTGTTGGTGATGGGGTTGGTGATGATAGTAGTGATGAGGATGATGAGGATGATGGTGGTGGTAGGGTTGGTGGTGGTGGTGGTGGTGATGATGATGATGATGATGATGATGATGATAATGATAATGATAATGATGATGATAATGGTGGTAGGGGTGGTGATTTGATTGGGGGTGGGGGTGTTTGTGATGGGGTTGGTGATGATAGTAGTGATGATGGTGGTGGTGATGGTGGTAGGGGTGGCGGTCGTGATAGTTTGATAGTGATGATAATGGCGATGATGATCTTGGTGGCAGTTGTGACAGTGGCGATAGTGGTCTTGGTCATGATAGTGGTGGTGATAATAATGTTACTATTGATTGTGATAATTATGATGAAAATAAAAATGAGAGTGATAATTACTTTGATAGTAATTTTAATAATATTCTTGCTGATAGCAATCATTTTTGTAATCACATTAATGGTAGTTACAGTATGTAACTGAAGGATGCTGCATCGCTCCCCAATGCACAATGCAAATCAAACAGAAGGAGTAATCTGGTAAACAATTGCCATTCCTACGTACATACCGTTCTTCACCGCCACAGATTGAGATGATGACGGATGATGCCAGCCAGTTGACGGTCAGCGACGCCCACCTGCTATCCCGCACACAGACCGGGGTGACCCACTACTCCCTTGGGGGTGGGGTGAACATCACGGCCGCCCAGACAGCGCTCAGGACCAGGGAGGTCTACTGGAACCTGCCTCCACGTTTCCTAGGAAACAAGGTGGGCAGATGCGGTCACCTTATCTTTGTCATGGTTTTCCTCGCATATTCGTTATTCATTTTTCTACCTTTTTTCCGTCTTCTTTTTGCTGCTTCTTTCCTTCTGCTATCTCTTTTTTTCTTCCGCTCTCTCTTATAATCTTCTTCTTCTCTTTTTCATGACCTTTTCTTCCAGCTTCTCTTGTTCTTGTTTCTTTTTATTCCTCACCTTTTTCTCATTTACATTTCTACTTTCTTCTACTTCTACTTCTTGTTTTTATTCTTCTTCTCCTTCTTCTCCTGCTTCTTCTTTTTCTTCCTTCCTTTTACTACTTCTACATTACTTTTTTCTTCTTCTTGTATCTTTATTTCTATTGTCTCAAACATCTTGTTCTTCATCATCTTCTTCCTTCTACTTCTTCTAGTCATCCTCCTCTTGTTTTCCTTTTTCTTCTTCTTGCTTTAGTTAGTCCCAAACTTCCGTCAAGTCCTCTTTTGCTCCACTACATAAGAATGTGTATATTCTATATTTTGTTTTCTTTTACTTATTTTTAAAGATTTCAATCTGCATCCATTGTTTTATTTTTTGCCATTGTTTTCTCCTTCTCTTCTTTCCTGCTTCATGCATGTTACTCTCATTACAGAATTAGGAAAAAAATGTTATCCATAGAAGATCAAACATACCACAGCAAAACCTGGCATAACAAACACCTCTCTCTAAAGGCCGTATATCTCATTTCCTTTGATCAACATTTCTTTTTAAACCACTTCCAAAGTAATCTGTACAGAAAGACAAAGTGCTCATAAAGACCACATTTCCCGTCTCCTTGAGCGGCCTTCATATACATTTTTTTTTTTTTACTCTAGTAGATTATTTCAAAACATGATATTGTCGCACAACCAGGTGACTGCCTACGGGGGTATGATCAAGTACAAGATTGACTACCAGGAACCCAAGAATGCTGATGGGATATCGTCTGACCTTCGACCTTACCTCCCCCACATCATGATCGTCGGAGAAGAGCATGCCATTCAGATTCCTGTTGGGAAGTTGAATGGGAAAGCCAGGCCCAAACTGGAGTTCTTTGAGGTAGGTTGTACATGTATGTACATCTGTGGGCCTCATCTTATAAAGTGTTCTGATTTTTATGAATCGATTCCAATTCCCTATCTCACACGCACAGAGTTGCGATCGCAAGTCATGATACAATCAATCACAATTCTTTATGAGACAGGGTGCTGGTTACTACCAGGACACTTCATGCCAAAGTAGCTCACCTTCACCACTTGTTGCTGCACCTCTTTTCTCACTAGCTTTTACCTGCTGTAAAATTGCTTTAAGCACGCAGTAGCTGCAGACCTCTCACAAGATCGTTTTTTGCCATTTTTGTGAGTGGTTAAAATAGGTTTATGACACAGAGAGGGCTATCTAGTATGCCCTGCTAACAGTGTATGTTATATCTGGGCACAAATGTTCATTGCTATTTGGCATATATGGTATCCCTTTTCCGCCAAAAGTTTGCACATCGTGTTTCTGCTACATAAAAATCAGTGCTAGACCTGAGCTGAGCTGAGCTGAGCGATATTTTGTACCTGTAAGCCTACAATGTAAACTTTTTTTATTCCTCCAACAGCACAACTTTCTGCTACATAAAAATCAGTGCTAGAGCTGAGCTGAGCTGAGCTGAGCGATATTTTGTACCTGTAAGCCTACAATGTAAACTTTGTTTATTCCTCCAACAGCACAACTTTGTGCACCAAGGAACGGGTGATGCACCAACCAGAGAAGAGTTCATGATGGTGCTGCAAGACGTCCAAGCTATCCTCATCCCTGCTACCATGACGCACAGAACACTGTCATCCAGGTCAGAACCCATTCCGTCTTGATCCTCTTTCTCTCTTTCGCTGTATCTCTTTCTGTCCTTTCTTTTTCAACAGTGACTTTTTGATCATTCTCACCATTATCCTCATTACATCAAGCCATTCATTGCACCTGGCAAGCAATAACAAGACACCTTTTCCAGTGTGTATAAGTATTCAGATAAGCTTTAATCTTAAATGATGATAATAATGAGTTAAATTAGTATAGCGCTTAAAGTAACACAATTTTAATCAAGTGCTTTACAGTTTACAAGAGAATGAAATAAAGACAAGAAAACGAACCTGAAATTCTCCAACTTTATGTAACAGAGTAATGTAACAGCTTAAAAACTAGGTGGACTATGTTTTTTTCATTAGATGGGGTTTTACTTTGGACCTTAACAAATTAATGTTACTAGTGGAACAAATGGAGGCTGGTAGCGAATTCCAGAGCATGAAAAGAACCAATTCTTCTTCTCTTCTTCTTTACCTGTAAATGGATACACAAGTCGCACACAAAAGGTTAAAAGCCAGATGGGTGATTGAACTACTTTATCAGCTCTTTCTTTTTCCTTTACTTGCATCACCATGGCAACCTCAGGATCTCGAGCGTGTACATGGAGGTGGGCGTGGCACGTGGCAACGACACCACCAGCCCCTCTGTTCTGGGTCTGGAGGAGTGCAGATGCCCCAAGGGGTACCAGGGTACCTCCTGTGAGGTGAGAGACTCCCCTCTAAGTTAAGGCATAAATCCTGAAAGTGTCACAAGTTCTCTTATTCTCCATACTTCAATTTAAAGAAAAGTTGTCCCATGATACAGCATGCAACCACATTTGTATTTGGTTTGCACAGGAATCGTGTATACCTGATTCCCAGAAACTTACTACTAGTAATCTTAGCTCATTATAACTCTTTTAAATGTAAATTTTATTACATTTTAATGCTCTTAATGTGTGCTATTAGGGGTTCAATTGTTAAGCTACTGTTCGAGATCATATTTGTGGAACTTCCTTGGAGACATGTTGTTTAAGATGGATTTTATTCAACATTGTATATCTGTCTCTGAAGGAAATCTTTATACCGCAGTACACATTGCGCACACAGGCAGCATGTTTTTAGTAAAAATGTAATATACCCAGAGGACGCAAAATGGCAATACAAACTTAAATATTTGATAGATGGGTCTGGCTGCGGTACATTAATCACTCTCAATTCCTTCCCTGCTGCGTCCAAAGGAAGACAAGGCAAGAATGAATGAATGAATGAATGAATGAATGAATGAATGAATGAATGAATGAAACAAAGAAAGAAAGACTGGCTAGTCTGGTAAGTACTAGATTCTTTATTTTTCAGTTTGAATTAGCCATGTCTAAAAGCCTGAAACCTAGGCTAAGCTGACTAGTGATATGCTTCCTTGATTGTGTCTGCCATTGTTCTTGTAGGAGTGCATGGCTGGGTACGTGAGGGTGAAAGAAGGCCCATACCTAGGCAGGTGTGTGCAGTGTACCTGTCACAAGCATGCGGAGGAGTGCGATGAAGGAACGGGGAGATGCAAGGTTAGATTTGAATTTCATTTTGATTTCACGTCTTGATTAACCAGTGTAGTCGTTTTCAGTCGGGAAGGCTGCTCTTCCTATGAGCCGTGGACAGTTGCTGGTGTGGTTCATTTTCTCTTCAATCATTTTCTTCCTTTGTAAATCCTTGTTTTTCTCTTCTTTTTCCTTTCCTCTTCGGTATTTGCCTTTTACCAAAAGTTGCAGATGTAGACATGACAAGGGGGCCAAATAACAAGCTTGTCACTATTAACTCCTTAAGTGTTTGATTAATTTGACCATGTTGCATCATCAGTAAAAAGTGTAAAACAAAATCACACTTAACATCTTTTGTAAAGGAAGAATTATAGAGGATTATAAACTGCAATGATATGAAAAATATGTATCCGTAGAGGAGGCTTTGGGAGGGTTTGGAGTATAAATGCGAGCCAAAATGCGTCAATGGCTCGTAAAGCGTTCAGATGATATGGTGGAGTCACGGCACAAAATAAAATCAGGGCCCTGTCTTACAACGAGTTACAATTGATCACAACTTGACTTTCAATTGATATCAATCGTAACTCTGTTACATGAGAGATACATGTTGAGGATTTGACTTGCGATGGATTCAGATCAATTGCCACTCATTATTCGACGGGACCCTGGACCAAAGAAAGAAGTCATGAAGCAGTGGAGTTCTTCTCTTTATGCGCAGGATTGCCAGCACAACACGACCGGAGCCCAGTGCGAGCTGTGTGCTCCGCATTTCTATGGCGACGCAACAAGGGGGCGGAGCAATGCCTGCCAGCCGTGCGGATGCCCTCTACAGATCCTGTCCAACAAGTAAGCTAAAAGTTGAATGATGATTCTATGATTAGAAGTATCATAGAAAAGGGATTTATTCACTAAACCTCTTTAAATGCTTTTCATTTGTGAAAGATTTCTCTTGTAGTGAAGTCAATCTCTGTGTGCAGAGTAAATTGTTTCTGATCAGTGATTTGCAAAGAAACTTATCTAAAATGCTGTATGTTCTCTAAAATCCCTGTATAATCTCCCAAAAGTATGAAAATTGATGGGGGTTAAAATTTACTTCTCACGCAGTGTTTTGTATGAAAGATTTGGATAATGTGGTGAGATTACCTGCAGCAGCTATTTTCTCACCGTGATACATTTGCAAAATAGAATGTAACTGTATGGTGATTAAAATCCCTGAAAAGCATTACTATTTGAAGAAGGTTTGCTGTAGCCAGATGTTGCTCTGCTGATAATGCTCACCCCCTTTTCTTTTTGTGCGTCTAGCTTCAGTCCTGCCTGTGAGCTAGCTTCAGATGGCGGCTACATCTGCACAGCATGTCCAAGGGGGTACATTGGCAGATACTGTGAGAGGTAAGGCGCCTTGTCAAAACATGTTGACCATCTCCGCCGCATCGTTTAGACAAAAGAACGGATAGGCCTTTGAACTTCTGTCTTTCTTGAATAGCGGTCAGAAGGTTGAAAAGACCGGAAAGGCCAGCGTTCCAGCAATAGTCCGTCCGGTCTTTTGTTTCATTCCACGAAATTGTATGAAAGTATTATAGTATTAAAGTAGTATAGCATGGACCATAGTAGGGTCCATGATTATAATGAAGAAATGGACCTTGCGCATCTTTTGAGCAAAATGAACGCTGGTGGCCGAATATTGAAAAGGACGGGGGGTTATCGTGCCTGTCATAGAAAAGATCGCACGCTGGTTTCCTGGATATAACCACAGTCTTTTGCGTCTTTAACCTTTGACAAGAGGCCTAAAGCACATCTTTTTGCATTAATTTTTCCCATTGCCCCCCACCGTGCAATCAGTTCACAACTGCTGAATGCTAGCAACAAATTTACAAAGTGCAAGTTGATCTCAACATGTCCTGTATACATCTTATCCAATTGCGGATAAATAACCATTATTACAACTTGCTAATTTATTCAGGCTACTTGGAGTTTCTTGGTTGCAGAATATCCATTTGTGGATAAATAACCATTATGACAACTCCAGATTTTATTTAGGCAACTTTTTTTTAGGTGGCAGCCATACACTCAAAACATACCTAGACCCGTGTTTATAATATGATAATATAATGTGTTTGTAAACATACTTGTTTGTAAATAAGTTTGATTTTCTTTTCCACCAGGTGTGCTGATGGCTATTTTGGTAACCCAGTTATCCCTGGGTCACGCTGCCACCCCTGTGGTTGCAATAAGTATGGCTCCAACTCTACAGTGTGTGATAGCAGCACCGGACAGTGCCATTGCATTGAAGGGGTGACAGGCCAGCGGTGTGATGAGTGCGGCCCAAGGCATGTGGTCGTGCAGGAAGGATGCAAATGTGAGGCTTTCCATTATTTTATCTTCCTCACCCTCTCTAACCCTCGTGCTCAAAGTCTCTTTCTCTCTTCCACTCTGTCTTTCTTCCAATCTTGCTCTCTCTCTTTTTATCTTTGCCTAACGCAATTTTAGAAACACTTCTTTGAAATTCTGGTGTACAATAATAAAGTATTTTGTCATTGACTCCCTTGGTGAGTGACCATAAAAAAATGACCTATTATGACATTCCCGTGTGTGGCTTTATAAAAAAAAACTCCTACAGAGTACATGACAAATTGATGTGATGTTGACACAACTGTGTTAGAAAGACAAAATCTCCGCAATTCAATTATCAATTACACCAAAATTATTCAAATTTAGTTTTAATTAACTATGGGAATTAATGCATAAAATCATAATTTGGCTGTAAATCTATAAATATAGCCCCAAAACCGCTAGATTTCAGTCCAGATACTCTTCTTAGGATTTTATTCAATTAAGCATTCCAAAACGTGGCAATATCAAATTTGTTTTAATTCATTTTTTTGCCTTTTGAATTTATGTATTTCTTTGTTTTTTTTCGACTTTGTGATTTTCAT